>CM029012.1:111409565-111434618 GCA_016801055.1 Panax notoginseng
TTTTGCGTGGCATTCGGACGGACGATGCGGGATTTGGGCTCTTTTTTCGGCTTTTTGCCTAAGGTTGGCGAGTTTTGCAAACTGGACGATAACTAGGTCTCCGTATGTTGGAATCGAGTCCGCAAGTTGTAACACTGTCTAATCCTACGTAGTGCTATGTGTGTGTTTGCGTGCGTTTGGACCGACGATGCCGTTCTGGGCTCTATTTCGGCTTTTTGTCTAAGTGTTGGCGAGTTTGCAAACTGGGCGATAACTTAGTCTCCGTATGTCAAAATTGAGTCCCGCAAATTCCAACACGTGTCTAATGCCTACGTAGTGCTATATGTGTGTTTGCGTGGCATTTGGACCGACGATGCCGGTTTTGGGCTCTTTTTTGACTTTTTGCCTAAGTGTTGGCGAGTTTTAACAAACTGGGAGATAACTCGTCTCCGTATGTCGTATCGAGTACCGCAAGTTGTAACACTGTCTAATTCCTATGCGGTGCAATGTGTGTGTTTGCGTGGCGTTCGGACGACATGCGGGTTTTGGGCTCTTTTTCGGCTTTTTGTCTAAGTGTTGGCGAGTTTTACAAACTGGCGATAACTCGGTCTCCGTATGTCAGAATCGAGTCCCGCAAGTTGTAACACGTGTCTATGCCTACGCGGTGCTATGTGTGTGTTTGCGTGGCATTCGGACCGTCGATGCGGGTTTTGGCTCTTTTTCGATTTTTTGCCTAAGTGTTGCGAGTTTTGCAAACTGGGCGATAACTCGGACTCCGTATGTCGTTATCGAGCCCGCAAGTTGTAAACACGTATCTAATGCCTACGTAGTGCTATGTGTGTTTTACGTTGAATTTGGACGGACGATGTCGGTTTTTGGGGCTCTTTTTCGGCTTTTTGCCTAAGTGTTGGGAGTTTTGCAAACTGGGCGATAACTCAGTCTGCGTATGTCGAAATCGAGTCCCGCAAGTTGTAACACGTGTCTAATGCCTACGCGGTGCTATGTTTATTTTTGCGTGGCGTTCGGGCGGTCGATGCGGGTTTTGGGCTCTTTTTCGGCTTTTGCCTAAGTGTTGGCGAGTTTTGCAAACTGGGCGATAACTTAGTCTCCGTATGTCAAAATTGAGTCCCAAAATTCCAACACGTGTCTAATGCCTACGTATGCTATATGTGTGTTTGCGTGGCATTTGGACCGACGATGCCGGTTTTGGGCTCTTTTTTGACTTTTGCCTAAGTGTTTGGCGAGTTTTACAAACTGGGAGATAACTCGGTCTCCGTATGTCGGTATCGAGTACCGCAAGTTGTAACACGTGTCTAATTCCTATGCGGTGCAATGTGTGTGTTTGCGTGGCGTTCGGACGGACGATGCGGGTTGGGCTCTTTTTCGGCTTTTTTGTCTAAGTGTTGGCGAGTTTTACAAACTGGGCGATAACTCGGTCTCCGTATGTCAGAACGAGTCCCCGCAAGTTGTAACACGTGTCTTATGCCTACGCGGTGCTATGTGTGTGTTTGCGTGCGTTCGGACGGACGATTCCGTTTTGGGCACTTTTTCGGCTTTTTGCTAAGTGTTGGGGAGTTTTGCAAATTGGGTGATAACTCAGTCTGCGTATGTCGAATTCGAGTCCCGCAAGTTGTAACACGTGTCTAATGCCTACGCGTGCTATGCTTATTTTTTGCGTGGCGTTCGGGCAGTCGATGCGGGTTTTGGGCTCTTTTTCGGCTTTTTGCCTAAGTGTTGGCGAGTTTTGCAAACTGGGCGATAACTCGTTTTCGTATGTCGGAATCGAGTCCCCGCAAGTTGTAACACGTGTCTAATGCCTACGTAGTGCTATGTGTGTGTTTGTGTGGCGTTTGACGGACATGACGGTTTTGGGCTCTTTTTCGCTTTTTGCATAAGTGTTGGCGAGTGTTGTAAACTGGGCGATAACTCAGTCTCCGTATGTCGGAATCGAGTACCCGCAAGTTGTAACACGTGTCTAATGCCTACGCGGTGCTATTTTTATTTTTTGCGTGGCGTTCGGACGAACGATGCGAGTTTTGAGTTCTTTTTCGGCTTTTTGCCTAAGTGTTGACGAGTTTTGCAAACTGGGCGATAACTCGGTCTCCGTATGTCGGAATCGAGTCCCGCAAGTGTAACACGTGTCTAATGCCTACGCGGTGCTGTATGTGATTTTGCGTGGCATTCAGACGGACAATGCGGGTTTTAGGCTTTTTTTGGCTTTATACCTAAGTATTGGCGAGTTTTAAAAACTGGACGATAACTCGGTCTCCGTATGTCGAAATCGATTCCTGTAAGTTATAACACGTGTCCAATGCATGCGCGGTGCTATGAATGTGTTTGCGTGGCGTTCGACGGACGATGCCGATTTTGGGTCTTTTTCGGCTTTTTGCCTAAGTGTTGGCGAGTTTTGCAAACAGGGCGATAACACGTCTCCGTATGTCGAATGCCTACGCGTACTATGTGTGTGTTTACATGGTGTTTGGACTGACGATGCGGGTTTTGGACTCTTTTTTGGCTTTTTGCCTAAGTGTTGGCGAGTTTTGAAAACTGAGCGATAACTCAGTCTCCGTATGTCGGAATTGAGTTATCGCCCAGTTTGCAAAATGCCGAAAAAGAGCCCAAAACCCGCATCGTCCGTCCGAATGTTACGCAAACACACACATAGCACCGTGCTGGCATTGGACACGTGTTATAACTTGCGGGAATCGATTTCGACATACGGAGACTGAGTTATCGCCCAATTTGCAAAACTCGCCAACACTTAAGAAAAAAACCAAAAAAAGAGCCCAAAACCCGCATCGTCCGTCCGAATGTCACGCAAATATACACATAGCACCGTGTAGGCATTAGACACGTGTTATAATTTGCGGGACTCAATTCTGACATACGGAGACCGAGTTATCGCCCAGTTTGCAAAACTCGCCAACACTTAGGCAAAAAGCCGAATAAAGCCCAAAACCGGCATCGTCCGCCCGAACGCGCCACGCAAACACAGTCATAGCACCGCGCAGGCATTGGACACGTATTATAACTTGCGGGATTAGATTCCGACATACAAAGATCGAGTTATCGTCCAGTTTTCAAAACTCGCCAACACTTAGGCAAAAAGCCGAAAAAGAGCCCAAAACCCGCATCGTCCGAATGTCACGCAAAAATATACATAGCACCGCATAGGCATTAGACACGTGTTACAACTTGCGGGACTTAATTACGACATATGGAGACCGAGTTATCGTCCAGTTTGCAAAACTCGCTAACACTTAGGCAAAAAGCCGAAAAAGAGCCCAAAACCGGCATCGTCTGTTCGAACGCCACGCAAACACACACGTAGCACTACGTAGGCATTAGACACGTGTTACAACTTACGGGACTCGATTCTGACATACGGAGACCGAGTTATCGCCCAGTTTGCAAAACTCGTCAACACTTAGGCAAAAAGCCGAAAAAGAGCTCAAAACTCGCATCGTTCGTCCGAACGCCACGCAAAAATACACATAGCACCGCGTAGGCATTAGACACGTGTTACAACTTGCGGGACTCGATTCCGACATACGGAGACTGAGTTATCGCCCATTTACAACACTCGCCAACACTTATGCAAAAAGCCGAAAAAGAGCCCAAAACCGGCATCGTCGGTCCAAACGCCACACAAACACACACATAGCACTACGTAGGCATTAGACACGTGTTACAACTTGCAGGACTCGATTCCGACATACGAAAACCGAGTTATCGCCCAGTTTGCAAAACTCGCCAACACTTAGGCAAAAAGCCGAAAAAGAGCCCAAAACTCGCATCGACCTGCCCGAATTAGACACGTGTTACAACTTGCGGGACTCGATTTCGACATACGCAGACTGAGTTATCGCCCAGTTTGCAAAACTCCCCAACACTTAGGCAAAAAGCCGAAAAATAGCCCAAAACCGGCATCGTCCGTCCAAACGCCAGGTAAACACACATAGCACTACGTAGGTATTTGACACGTTTTACAACTTGCGGGACTCGATTTCGACATACGTAGTCCGAGTTATCGCCTAGTTTGCAAAATTCGCCAACATTTAGGCAAAAAGCTGAAAAAGAGCCCAAAACCCGCATCGACCGTCCGAACGCCACGCAAACACACACACATATCACCGCGTAGGAATTAGACATGTGTTACAACTTGCGGGATTCGATTCTGACATACGAGACCGAGTTATCGGCCAGTTTTCAAAACTCGCCACACTTAGGCAAAAAGTCGAAAAAGAACCCAAAACCAGCATCGTCCGTCCGAATGTCACGCAAACACACACATAACACCGTGCAGGCATTGGACACGTGTTATAACTTGCGGGAATTGATTTTGACATACGGAGACCGAGTTATCGCCCAGTTTGCAAAACTCGCCAACACTTAGGGAAAAAGCCAAAAAAGAGCCCAAAACCCCATCGTCCGTCCGAGTGCCACGAAAACATACACATAGCACCGTGTAGGTATTAGACATGTGTTACAACTTGTGGACTCGATTTGACATACGGAGACCGAGTTATTGCCCAGTTTGTAAAACTCGCCAACACTTAGGTAAAAAGCCGTAAAAGAGCCCAAAATCCGTATCGTCCGAACGCCACGCAAACATACACATAGCACCGCGTAGCATCAGACATGTGTTACAACTTGCGGGACTCATTTCGACATACGAGACCGAGTTATCGCTCAGTTTGTAAAACTCGCCAACACTTAGGCAAAAAGCCGAAAAGAGCCCAAAACCCGCATCGTCCGTCCGAACACCACGCAAAAATACACATAGCACTGCGTAGGCATTAGACACGTGTTACAACTTGCGGGACTCGATTCCGACATATGGAGACTGAGTTATCGCCCAGTTTACAACACTCGCCAACACTTATGCAAAAAGCCGAAAAAGAGCCCAAAACCGGCATCGTCCGTCCAAACGCCACACAAACACACACATAGCACTACGTAGGCATTAGACACGTGTTACAACTTGCGGGACTCGATTTCGACATACGAAAACCGAGTTATCGCCCAGTTTGCAACTCGCCAACACTTAGGCAAAAAGCCGAAAAAGAGCACAAAGCCTGCATCGACTCCCGAACGCCACGCAAGTTGCGGGATTCGATTCAGGCATTAGACACGTGTCTAATGCCTACGCGGTGCTATGTGTGTGTTTGCGTGGCGTTCGGACGGCGATGCGAGTTTTGGCTCTTTTTCGGCTTTTTGCCTAAGTGTTGGCAAATTTTGCAAACTGGGCGATAACTCGGTCTCCGTATTTCGGAATCGAGTCTCGCAAGTTGTAACACGTGTCTAATGCCTACGTAGTGCTATGTGTGTTTACGTGGCGTTTGGAGGGACGATGCCGGTTTTGGGCTCTTTTTCGGCTTTTTGCCTATATGTTGGGGAGTTTTGCAAACTGGGCGATAACTCAGTCTCCGTATGTCAAAATCGAGTCCCGCAAGTTGTAACACGTGTCTAATGCCTACGCGATGCTATGTGTATTTTTGCGTGGCGTTCGGACGGACGATGCGGGATTTGGGCTCTTTTTCGGCTTTTTGCCTAAGTGTTGGCGAGTTTTGCAAACTGGGCGATAACTCGGTCTCCGTATGTCGGAATCGAGTCCCGCAAATTGTAACACGTGTCTAATGCCTACGTAGTGTTATGTGTGTATTTGCGTGGCATTTGGACGGACGATGCCGGTTTGGGCTCTTTTTTCGGCTTTTTGCCTAAATGTTTGCGAGTTTTGCAAACTGGGCGATAACTTAGTCTCCGTATGTCGAAATCGAGTCCCGCAAGTTGTAACACGTGTCCAATGCCTGCACGGTGCTATGTGTGTGTTTGCGTGACATTCGGACGGACGATGCAGTTTTTTGGGTTCTTTTTCGGCTTTTTGCCTAAGTGTTACGAGTTTTGCAAACTGGGCGATAACTCGGTCTCTGGATGTTATAATCGAGTCCAGCAAATTGTAACACATGTCTAATGCCTACGCGGTGTTATGTGTATGTTTACGTGGCATTCAGACGACGATGCGGGTTTTGGGCTATTTTTGACTTTTTGCCTAAGTCTTGCGAGTTTTGCAAACTACGCGATAACTCGTCTCCGTATATAAATCGAGTCCCGCCAGTTGTAACACGTGTCCAATACTTGCGCGGTGCTATATGTGTGTTTGCGTGGCATTCGGACGGACGATGCGGCTTTGGGCTCTTTTTCGGCTTTTTGCCTAAGTGTTGGCGAGTTTTACAAACCGGACGATAACTCGGTCTCCGTATGTCGGAATCGACTACCGCAAGTTGTAACACGTGTCTAATTCCTACGCGGTGCTATGTGTGTGTTTGCGTGGCATTCGACGGACGATGCGGGTTTTGGGCTCTTTTTCGGCTTTTTGCCTAAGTGTTGGCGAGTTTTGCAAACTGGGCGATAACTCGGTTTTCGTATGTCAGAATCGAGTCCCGCAAGTTATAACACGTGTCTAATGCCTACACGGTGCTATGTGTATATTTGCGTGGCATTCGGACGGACGATGCGGGTTTTGGCTCTTTTCTGGCTTTTTCCCTAAGTGTTGGCGAGTTTTGCAAACTGGGCGATAACTCGATCTCTGTATATCAAAATCGATTCCCGCAAGTTATAACACGTGTCCGATGCCTGCAAGGTACTATGTGTGTGTTTGCGTGACAGTCGGACGGACGATGCCGGTTTTGGCTCTTTTTCGGCTTTTTGCCTAAGTGTGACGAGTTTGCAAACTGGCCGATAACTCGGTCTCCGTATGTCAGAATCGAGTCCCGCAAGTTGTAACACATGTCTAATGCCTACGCGGTGCTATGTGTGTATTTGCGTGGCGTTCGGACGGTCGATGCGGGTTTTGGGCTCTTTTTCGACTTTTTGCCTAAGTGTTGGGGAGTTTTGCAAACTGGGCGATAACTCGGTCTCCGTATGTCGGAATCGTGTCCCGCAAGTTGTAACAAGTGTTTAACACCTACGTAGTACTATGTGTGTTTTCGTGGCGTTTGGACGGACGATGCCGGTTTTGGGCTCTTTTTCGAATTTTTACCCAAGTGTTGGAGAGTTTTGCAAACTGGGCGATAACTTAGTCTCCGTATGTCGAAATCGAGTCCGCAAGTTGTAACACGTCTCTAATGCCTACGCGGTGCTATGTGTATTTTTGCGTGGCGTTCGGACGACGATGCGGGATTTGGGCTCTTTTTTGGCTTTTTGCCTAAGTGTTGGCGAGTTTTGCAAACTGGCGATAACTAGGTCTCCGTATGTCGGAATCGAGTCCCGCAAGTTGTAACACTTGTCTAATGCCTACATAGTGCTATGTGTGTGTTTGCGTGGCGTTTGGACCGACGATGCCGTTTTGGGCTCTTTTTTCGGCTTTTTGCCTAAGTGTTGGCGGGTTTACAAACTGGGAGATAACTCGGTCTCCGTATGTCGAAATCGAGTACCGCAAGTTGTAAAACGTGTCTAATTCCTACGCGATGCCATGTGTGTGTTTGCGTGGCGTTCGGACGGACGATGCGGGTTTTGGCTCTTTTTCGGCTTTTTGCCTAAGTGTTGGCGAGATTTGTAAACAGGGCGATAACTCGGTCTCCGTATGTCAGAATCGAGTCCCGCAAGTTGTAACACGTATGTTATGCCTACACGGGGCTATGTGTGTGTTTGCGTGGCGTTCGGACGACGATGCCGGTTTTGGGCTCTTTTTCGGTTTTTTGCCTAAGTGTTGGCGAGTTTTACAAACTGGGCGATAACTCGGTCTCCGTATGTCGGAATCGAGTCCCGCAATTTGTAACACGTGTCTAATGCCTACGCAGTGCTATGTGTGTGTTTGCGTGGCATTTGGACGGACGATGCCGGTTTTGGACTCTTTTTCGGCTTTTTGCCTAAGTGTTGGCGAGTTTTACAACCTGGGCGATAACTCGGTCTCCGTATGTCGAAATCGAGTTCTGCAAATTGTAACACGTGTCTAATGTCTACGCGGTGCTATGTGTATTTTTCGTGGCGTTCGGACGGACAATGCGGGTTTTGGGCTCTTTTTCGGCTTTTTACCTAAGTGTTGGCGAGTTTTGAAAACTAGGCGATAACTCGGTCTCCGTATGTCAGAATCGAGTTCCGCAAGTTGTAACACGTGTCTAATGCCTACGCGGTGCTATATGTGTTTTGCGTGGCATTCGGAAGGACGATGCGGTTTTGGCTCTTTTTTGGCTTTATACCTAAGTGTTGGCGAGTTTTGAAAACTGACGATAACTCGGTCTCCGTATGTCAAAATCGATTCCCGCAAGTTTATAACACGTGTCTAATGCCTACGCGTGCTATGTGTATGTTTGCGTGGCGTTCGGACGGACGATGCCGGTTTTGGGCTCTTTTTCGGCTTTTTGCCTAAGTGTTGGCGAGTTTTACAAACTGGACGATAACTCGGTCTCCGTATGTCGAATCGAGTTCTGCAAGTTGTAACACGTGTCTAATGCCTACGCGGTGCTATGTGTGTTTTTCCGTGGCGTTCGGACGGACGATGCGGGTTTTGGGCTCGTTTTCGGCTTTTACCTAAGTGTTGGAGCTTTAAGTTTGGAAACTGGGCGATAACTCGTCTCCGTATGTCAAAATCGAGTTCCCGCAAGTTGTAACATGTGTTTAATGCCTACGCGGTGCTATATGTGTTTTTGCGTGGCATTCAGACGGACGATGCGGTTTTGGGCTCTTTTTTGGCTATTTACCTAAGTGTTGGCGAGTTTTGAAAACTGGACGATAACTCGGTCTCCGTATGTCGAAATCGAGTCCCGCAAGTTATAACACGTGTCCAATGCCTACGCGTGCTATGAGTGTGTTTGTGTGCGTGCGTTCGGACGGACGATGCCGGTTTTTGGGCTCTTTTTCGGCTTTTTGCCTAAGTGTTGGCGAGTTTTGCAAACTGGGCGATAACTCGGTCTCCGTATGTCGAAATCGAGTCCCGCAAGTTGTAACACGTGTCTAATGCCTACGCGGTGCTATGTGTGTGTTTGCGTGGCGTTTGGACGGACGATGCGGGTTTTGGGCTCTTTTTTGGCTTTTTGCCTAAGTGTTGGCGAGTTTTGAAAACTGGCGATAACTCGGTCTCCGTATGTCAAAATCGATTCCCGCAAGTTATAACACGTGTCTAATGCCTACACGGTTTATGTGTGTGTTTTGCGTGACATTCGGACGACGATGCGGGTTTTTGGCTCTTTTTCGACTTTTTGCCTAAGTGTGGCGAGTTTTGCAAACTTGGCCGATAACTCGGTCTCCGTATGTCAAAATCGAGTCCCGCAAGTTGTAACACATGTCTAATGCCTACGCGGTGCTATGTGTGTGTTTGCGTGGCGTTCGGACGGACGATGCAGGTTTTGGGCTCTTTTTCGGCTTTTTGCCTAAGTGTGGCGAGTTTTGCAAACTGGGCGATAACTCGGTCTCCGTATGTCGAATCGAGTTCCGCAAGTTGTAACACGTGTCTAATGCCTACGTAGTGCTATGTGTGTTTTTACGTGGCGTTTGGACGGACGATGCCGGTTTTGGGCTCTTTTTCGGCTTTTTGCCTAAGTGTTGGGGGTTTTGCAAACTGGGCGATAACTCGGTCTCCGTATGTCGAAATCGAGTCCCGCAAGTTGTAACACGTGTCTAATGCCTACGCGGTGCTATGTTATTTTTGCGTGGCGTTCGGACGGACGATGCGGGTTTTGGGCTCTTTTTTCGCTTTTTGCCTAAGTGTTGGCGAGTTTTGCAAACTGGGCGATAACTCGGTCTTCGTATGTCGAATCGAGTCCCGCAAGTTGTAACACGTGTCTAATGCCTACGTAGTGCTATGTGTGTGTTTGCGTGGCGTTGGACGGACGATGCCGGTTTTGGGCTCTTTTTCGGCTTTTTGCCTAAGTGTTGGCGAGTTTTGCAAACTGGGCGATAACTCAGTCTCCGTATGTCAAATCGAGTCCCGCAAGTTGTAACACGTGTCTAATGCCTACGCGGTGCTATGTTATTTTTGCGTGGCGTTCGGCGGACGATGCGGGTTTTGGGCTCTTTTTTCGGCTTTTTGCCTAAGTGTTGGCGAGTTTTGCAAACTGGGCGATAACTCGGTTTCGTATGTCGGAATCGAGTCCCGCAAGTTGTAACACGTGTCTAATGCCTACGTAGTGCTATGTGTGTGTTTGCGTGGCGTTTGGACGGACGATGCCGGTTTTGGGCTCTTTTTTGACTTTTTGCCTAAGTGTTGGCGAGTATTGTAAACTGGGCGATAACTCAGTCTCCGTATGTCGGAATCGAGTCCCGCAAGTTGTAACACGTGTCTAATGCCTACGCGGTGCTATGTGTATTTTTGCGTGGCGTTCGGACGACGATGCGGGTTTTGGCTCTTTTTTCGGCTTTTTGCCTAAGTGTTGGCGAGTTTTGCAAACTGGGCGATAACTCGGTCTCCGTATGTCAGAATCGAGTCCCGCAAGTTGTAACACGTGTCTAATGCCTACGCGGTGCTATGTGTGTGTTTGCGTGGCGTTCGGACGGACGATGCGGTTTTGGGCTCTTTTTTCGGCTTTTTGCCTAAGTGTTGGCGAGTTTTGCAAACTGGGCGATAACTCGGTCTCCGTATGTCGAAATCGATTCCCGCAAGTTGTAACACGTGTCCAATGCCTACGCGGTGCTATGTGTGTGTTTGCGTGGCGTTCGGACGGACGATGCCGATTTTGGGCTCTTTTTTCGGCTTTTTGCCTAAGTGTTGGCGAGTTTTGCAAACTGGGCGATAACTCGGTCTCCGTATGTCGAAATCGAGTCCCGCAAGTTGTAACACGTGTCTAATGCCTACGCGGTGCTATGTGTGTGTTTGCGTGGCGTTTGGACGGACGATGCGGTTTTGGGCTCTTTTTTGGCTTTTTGCCTAAGTGTTGGCGAGTTTTGCAAACTGGGCGATAACTCGGTCTCCGTATGTCGGAATCGAGTCCCGCAAGTTGTAACACGTGTCTAATGCCTACACGGTGCTATGTGTGTTTTGCGTAGAGTTCGGACGGACGATGCGGGTTTTGGGCTCTTTTTCGGCTTTTTGCCTAAGTGTTGGCGAGTTTTACAAACTGGGCGATAACTCGGTCTCCGTATGTCGAAATCGAGTCCCGCAAGTTGTAACACATGTCTAATGCCTACGCGTGCTATGTGTTGTTTGCGTGGCGTTCGGACGATGCGGATTTTGGGCTCTTTTTTCGGCTTTTTGCCTAAGTGTTGGCGAGTTTTGCAAACTGGGCGATAACTCGGTCTCCGTATGTCAGAATCGAGTCCCGCAAGTTGTAACACGTGTCTAATACCTACACGGTGCTATGTGTATGTTTGCGTGGCATTCGGACGGACGATGCGGGTTTTGGGCTCTTTTTTGGCTTTTTTCCTAAGTGTTGGCGAGTTTTGCAAACTGGGCGATAACTCGGTCTCCGTATGTCAAAATCGAGTCCCGCAAGTTATAACACGTGTCCAATGCCTGCACGGTGCTATGTGTGTGTTTGCGTGGCATTCGGACGGACGATGCTGGTTTTGGCTCTTTTTCAACTTTTTGCCTAAGTGTTGGCGAGTTTTGCAAACTGGGCGATAACTCGGTCTCCGTATGTCAGAATCGAGTCCCGCAAGTTGTAACACGTGTCTAATGCCTACGCGTGCTATGTGTGTGTTTGCGTGGCGTTCGGACGGACGATGCGGGTTTGGGCTCTTTTTCGGCTTTTTGCCTAATTTTGGCTGTTGGCGAGTTTTGCAAACTGGGCGATAACTCGACTCCGTATGTCGGAATCGAGTCCCGCAAGTTGTAACACGTGTCTAATGCCTACGCGGTGCTATGTGTATTTTGCGTGGCGTTCGGACGACGATGCGAGTTTTGAGCTCTTTTTTCGGCTTTTTGCCTAAGTGTTGGCGAGTTTTGCAAACTGGGCGATAACTCGGTCTCCGTATGTCGAAATCGAGTCCCGCAAGTTGTAACACGTGTCTAATGCCTACGCGGTGCTATGTGTGTTTGCGTGGCGTTCGACGGACGATGCGGGTTTTGGGCTCTTTTTCGGCTTTTTGCCTAAGTGTTGCGAGTTTTGCAAACTGGGCGATAACTCGGTCTCCGTATGTCGAAATCGATTCCTGCAAGTTATAACACGTGTCCAATGCCTGCGCGGTGCTATGTGTGTGTTTGCGTGGCGTTCGGACGGACGATGCCGATTTTGGGTTGGTCTTTTTCGGCTTTTTGCCTAAGTGTTGGCGAGTTTTGCAAACTGGGCGATAACGGTCTCCGTATGTCAAAATTGAGTCCCGCAAGTTGTAACACGTGTCTAATGCCTACGCGGTGCTATGTGTGTGTTTACATGGCGTTTGGACTGACGATGCGGTTTTGGGCTCTTTTTTGGCTTTTTGCCTAAGTGTTGGCGAGTTTTGAAAACTGAGCGATAACTCGGTCTCCGTATGTCGGAATCGAGTCCCGCAAGTTGTAACACGTGTCTAATGCCTACACGGTGCTATGTGTGTGTTTGCATAGAGTTCGGACGGACGATGCGGGTTTTGGGCTCTTTTTCGGCTTTTTGCCTAAGTGTTGGCGAGTTTTACAAACTGGGCGATAACTCGGTCTCCGTATGTCAAAATTGAGTCCCGCAAGTTGTAACACATGTCTAATGCCTACGCGGTGCTATGTGTGTGTTTGCGTGGCGTTCGGACGATACGGATTTTGGGCTCTTTTTTCGGCTTTTTACCTAAGTGTTGGCGAGTTTTGCAAACTGGGCGATAACTCGGTCTCCGTATGTCAGAATCGAGTCCCGCAAGTTGTAACACGTGTCTAATGCCTACACGGTGCTATGTGTATGTTTGCGTGGCATTCGGACGGACGATGCGGGTTTTGGGCTCTTTTTTGGCTTTTTTCCCTAAGTGTTGGCGAGTTTTGCAAACTGGGCGATAACTCGGTCTCCGTATGTCAAAATCGATTCCCGCAAGTTATAACACGTGTCCAATGCCTGCACGGTGCTATGTGTGTGTTTGCGTGACATTCGGACGGACGATGCTGGTTTTGGGCTCTTTTTCGACTTTTTGCCTAAGTGTGGCGAGTTTTGAAAACTGGCCGATAACTCGGTCTCCGTATGTCAGAATCGAGTCCCGCAAGTTGTAACACATGTCTAATGCCTACGCGGTGCTATGTGTGTGTTTGCGTGGCGTTCGGACGGTCGATGCGGGTTTTGGCTCTTTTTCGGCTTTTTGCCTAAGTGTTGGCGAGTTTTGCAAACTGGGCGATAACTCGGTCTCCGTATGTCGGAATCGAGTCCCGCAAGTTGTAACACGTGTCAAATGCCTACGTAGTGCTATGTGTGTTTACCTGGCGTTTGGACGGACGATGCCGGTTTTGGGCTTTTTTTCGGCTTTTTGCCTAAGTGTTGGGAGTTTTGCAAACTGGGCGATAACTCAGTCTCCGTATGTCGAAATCGAGTCCCGCAAGTTGTAACACGTGTCTAATGCCTACGCGGTGCTATGTTTTTTTGCGTGGCGTTCGGCAGACGATGCGGGTTTTGGGCTCTTTTTCGGCTTTTTGCCTAAGTGTTGGCGAGTTTTGCAAACTGGGCGATAACTCGTTTCGTATGTCGGAATCGAGTCCCGCAAGTTGTAACACGTGTCTAATGCCTACGTAGTGCTATGTGTGTGTTTGTGTGGCGTTTGGACGGACGATGCCGGTTTTGGGCTCTTTTTTTCGGTTTTTTGCCTAAGTGTTGGCGAGTTTGTAAACTGGGCGATAACTCAGTCTCCGTATGTCGGAATCGAGTCCCGCAAGTTGTAACACGTGTCTAATGCCTACGCGGTGCTATGTGTATTTTGCGTGAGTTCGGACGGACGATGCGAGTTTTGGGCTTTTTTTCGGCTTTTTGCCTAAGTGTTGACGAGTTTTACAAACTGGGCGATAACTCGGTCTCCGTATGTCGGAATCGAGTCCCGCAAGTTGTAACACGTGTCTAATGCCTACGTAGTGCTATGTGTGTGTTTGCGTGGCGTTCGAACAGACGATGCCGGTTTTGGGCTCTTTTTCGGCTTTTTGCCTAGTGTTGGCGAGTTTTGCAAACTGGACGATAACTCGGTCTCCGTATGTCGTAATCGAGTCCGCAAGTTGTAACACGTGTCTAATGCCTATGCGGTGCTATGTGTATTTTGCGTGACATTCGGACGATGCGGGTTTTGGGCTCTTTTTTCGGCTTTTTGCCTAAGTGTTGGCGAGTTTTGAAAACTGGCGATAACTCGATCTTTGTATGTCGGAATCGAGTCCCGCAAGTTATAACACGTGTCAATGCCTGCGCGGTGCTATGACTGTGTTTGCGTGGCGTTCGGACGGACGATGCCGGTTTTGGGCTCTTATTCGGCTTTTTGCCTAAGTGTTGGCGAGTTTTGCAAACTGGCGATAACTCGGTCTCCGTATGTCGAAATCGAGTCCCGCAAGTTGTAACACGTGTCTAATGCCTACACGGTGCTATGTGTGTGTTTTACATGGCGTTTGGACGGACGATGCGGGTTTTGGGCTCTTTTTTCGCTTTTTGCCTAAGTGTTGGCGAGTTTTGCAAACTGGGCGATAACTCGGTCTCCGTATGTCGGAATCGAGTCCCGCAAGTTGTAACACGTGTCTAATGCCTACGCGTGCTATGTGTGTTTTGCGTGGCGTTCGGACGGACGATGCGGTTTTGGGCTCTTTTTCGGCTTTTTGCCTAAGTGTTGGCGAGTTTTGAAACTGGGCGATAACTCATCTTTGTATGTCTGAATCGAGTCCCGCAAGTTATAACACGTGTCTAATGCCTGCGCGGTGCTATGTGTGTGTTTGCGTGGCGTTCGGACAGACGATGCCGGTTTTGGGCTCTTTTTTCGGCTTTTTGCCTAAGTGTTGGCGAGTTTTGCAAACTGGGCGATAACTCGGTCTCCGTATGTCGAAATCGAGTCCCGCAAGTTGTAACACGTGTCTAATACCTACACGGTGCTATGTGTGTGTTTGCGTGCGTTTGGACGGACGATGCGGTTTTGGGCTCTTTTTTGGCTTTTTCCAAAGTGTTGCGAGTTTTGAAAACTGGGCGATAACTCGGTCTCCGTTGTCGGAATCGAGTCCCGCAAGTTATAACACGTGTCTAATGCCTACGCGGTGCTATGTGTGTGTTTGCGTGGAGTTCGGACAGACGATGCGGGTTTTGGGCTCTTTTTCGACTTTTTGCCTAAGTGTTGGCGAGTTTTGACAAACTGGGCGATAACTCGATCTTCGTATGTCAAAATCGAGTCCCGCAAGTTGTAACACATGTCTAATGCCTACGCGGTGCTATGTGTGTGTTTTGCGTGGCGTTCGGACGGACGATGCGTGTTTTGGGCTCTTTTTTCGGCTTTTTGCCTAAGTGTTGGCGAGTTTTGCAAACTGGTGATAACTCGATCTCCGTATGTCAGAATCGAGTCCCGCAAGTTGTAACACGTGTCTAATGCCTACGCGGTGCTATGTGTGTTTTATATGGCGTTTGGACGGCAATGCGGTTTTTGAGCTCTTTTTTGGCTTTTTGCCTAAGTGTTGGCGAGTTTTGAAAACTGGGCGATAACTCGGTCTCCGTATGTCAGAATCGAGTCCCGCAAGTTATAACACGTGTCTAATGCCTACGCGGTGCTATGTGTGTGTTTGCGTGGATTTCGGACGGACGATGCTGGTTTTGGGCTCTTTTTCGGCTTTTTGCCTAAGTGTTGGCGAGTTTTACAAACTGGGCGATAACTCGGTCTCCGTATGTCGAAATTGAGTTTCGCAAGTTGTAACACAGTCTAATGCCTACGCGGTGCTATGTGTGTTTTGCGCGGCGTTCGAACGGACGATGCGAGTTTTGGGCTCTTTTTCGGCTTTTTGCCTAATGTTGGCGAGTTTTGCAAACTGGGCGATAACTCGGTCTTCGTATGTCAGAATCGAGTCCCGCAAGTTGTAACACGTGTCTAATGCCTACGCGGTGCTATGTGTGTGTTTGCGTGGCGTTCGGACGGACGATGCGGGTTTTGGGCTCTTTTTTGGTTTTTTCTTAAGTGTTGGCGAGTTTTGCAAACTGGGCGATAACTCAGTCTCCGTATGTCGAAATCGATTCCCGCAAGTTATAACACGTGTCAATGCCACACGGTGCTATGTGTGTGTTTGCGTGGCGTTCGGACGGACGATGCGGGTTTTGGGCTCTTTTTTGGCTTTTTGCCTAAGTGTTGGCGAGTTTTGAAAACTGGACGATAACTCGGTCTCTGTATGTCGGAATCGAGTCCCGCAAGTTATAATACGTGTCTAATGTCTACACGGTGCTATGTGTGTGTTTGCATAGAGTTCGGACGGACGATGCGGGTTTTGGGCTCTTTTTCGGCTTTTTGCCTAAGTGTTGGCGAGTTTTATAAACTGGGCGATAACTCGGTCTCCGTATGTCGAAATTGAGTCCCGCAAGTTGTAACACATGTCTAATGCCTACACAGTGCTATGTGTGTGTTTTTGCGTGGCGTTCGGACGGACGATACGGGTTTTGGCTCTTTTTTTTCTTTTTTCGCTTTTACCTAAGTGTTGGCGAGTTTTACAAACTGGGCGATAACTCGGTCTCCGTATGTCAGAATCGAGTCCCGCAAGTTGTAACACATGTCTAATACCTACACGGTGCTATGTGTATGTTTTGCGTGGCATTCGGACGGACGATTCGGGTTTTGGGCTCTTTTTTGGTTTTTTCCCTAAGTGTTGGCTAGTTTTGCAAACTGGGCGATAACTCGGTCTCCGTATGTCAAAATCGATTCCCGCAAGTTATAACACGTGTCCAATGCCTGCACGGTGCTATGTGTGTGTTTGCGTAACATTCGGACGGACGATGCTCGTTTTGGGCTCTTTTTCGACTTTTTGCCTAAGTGTGGCGAGTTTTGCAAACTGGCCGATAACTCGGTCTCCGTATGTCAGAATCGAGTCCCGCAAGTTGTAACACATGTCTAATGCCTACGCGGTGCAATGTGTGTGTTTGCGTGGCGTTCGGACCGTCGATGCGGGTTTTGGGCTCTTTTTCGGCTTTTTGCCTAAGTGTTGGCGAGTTTTGCAAACTGGGCGATAACTCGGACTCCGTATGTCGAATCGAGTCCCGCAAGTTGTAACACGTGTCACTAATGCCTACGTGCTATGTGTGTTTACGTGACGTTTGGACGGACGATGCCGGTTTTGGGGCTCTTTTTTCGGCTTTTTGCCTAAGTGTTGGGGAGTTTTGCAAACTGGGCGATAACTCAGTCTGCGTATGTCGAAATCGAGTCCCGCAAGTTGTAACACGTGTCTAATGCCTACGCGGTGCTATGTTTTTTTGCGTGGCGTTCGGGCGGTCGATGCGGTTTTTGGGCTCTTTTTCGGCTTTTTGCCTAAGTGTTGGCGAGTTTTGCAAACTGGGCGATAACTCGGTCTCCGTATGTCGGAATCGAGTCCCGCAAGTTGTAACACGTGTCTAATGCCTACGTAGTGCTATGTGTGTGTTTGCGTGGCGTTTGGACGGACGATGCCGGTTTTGGGCTCTTTTTCGATTTTTTGCCTAAGTGTTGGCGAGTTTTGCAAACTGGGCGATAACTCAGTCTCCGTATGTCGGAATCAAGTCCCGCAAGTTGTAACACGTGTCTAATGCCTACGCGGTGCTATGTGTATTTTTACGTGGCGTTCGGACGAACGATGCGAGTTTTGGGCTCTTTTTCGACTTTTTGCCTAAGTGTTGACGAGTTTTGCAAACTGGGCGATAACTCGATCTCCGTATGTCGGAATCGAGTCCCGCAAGTTGTAACACGTGTCTAATGCCTACGTAGTGCTATGTGTGTGTTTCGTGGCGTTCGGACAGACGATGCCGGTTTTGGCTCTTTTTTCGGCTTTTTGCCTAAGTGTTAGCGAGTTTTGCAAACTGGGCGATAACTCGGTCTCCGTATGTCGTAATTAAGTCCCGCAAGTTGTAACACGTGTCTAATGCCTATGCGGTGCTATGTGTATTTTGCGTGGCGTTCGGACGATGCGGGTTTTGGGCTCTCTTTTTCGGCTTTTTGCCTAAGTGTTGGCGAGTTTTGAAAACTGGGCGATAACTCGATCTTTATTTGTCGGAATCGAGTCCCGCAAGTTATAACACGTGTCCAATGCCTACGCGGTGCTATGACTGTGTTTGCGTGGCGTTCGGACGGACGATGCCGGTTTTGGGCTCTTTTTCGGCTTTTTGCCTAAGTGTTGGCAAGTTTTGCAAACTGGGCGATAACTCGGTCTCCGTATGTCGAAATTGAGTTTCGCAAGTTGTAACATGTGTATAATGCCTACACGGGGCTATCTGTATGTTTACATAGCGTTTGGACGGCGATGCGGGTTTTGGGCTCTTTTTCGGCTTTTTGCCTAAGTGTTAGCGAGTTTTACAAACTGGGCGATAACTCGGTCTCCGTATGTCGGAATTAAGTCCCGCAAGTTATAACACGTGTCCAATGCCTGCGCGGTGCTATGTGTGTGTTTGCGTGGCGTTCGGACTGACGATGCCGGTTTTGGGCTTTTTTTCGGCTTTTTGCCTAAGTGTTGACGAGTTTTGCAAAATGGACGATAACTCGGTCTCCGTATGTCGAAATTGAGTCCTGCAAGTTGTAACACGTGTCTAATACCTACACGGGCTATGTGTGTGTTTACATAGCGTTTGGACGGACGATGCGGGTTTTGGGCTCTTTTTTGGCTTTTTACCTAAGTGTTGGCGAGTTTTGAAAACTGGGCGATAACTCGGTCTCCGTATGTCGGAATCGAGTCCCGCAAGTTATAACACGTGTCTAATGCCTACGCGGTGCTATGTGTGTGTTTGCGTAGAGTACGGACAGACGATGCGAGTTTTGGGCTCTTTTTCGACTTTTTGCCTAAGTGTTGGCGAGTTTTTATAAACTGGGCGATAACTCGATTTCCGTATGTCAAAATTGAGTCCCGCAAGTTGTAACACATGTCTAATGCCTACACGGTGCTATGTGTATGTTTTGCGTGGCGTTCGGACGGACGATACGTGTTTTGGGCTCTTTTTCGGCTTTTTTGCCTAAGTGTTGGCGAGTTTTGCAAACTGGGCGATAACTCGGTCTCCGTACGTCAGAATCGAGTCCTGCAAGTTGTAACACGTGTCTAATTCCTGCGCGGTGCTATGTGTGTGTTTGCGTGACGTTCGGACGGACGATGCCGGTTTTGGGCTCTTTATTGGCTTTTTACCTAAGCATTGACGAGTTTTGCAAACTGGACGATAACTCGGTCTCCGTATGTCAAAATCAAGTCCCGCAAGTTGTAACACGTGTCTAATGCCTACGCGGTACTATGTGTGTGTTTACATGGCATTTGGACGGACGATGCGGGTTTTGAGCTCTTTTTTGGCTTTTTGCCTAAGTGTTGGCGAGTTTTGAAAATTGGGCGATAACTCGGTCTCCGTATATCGGAATCGAGTCCCGCAAGTTATAACACGTGTCTAATGCCTACGCGGTGCTATGTGTGTGTTTGCATAGAGTTCGGACGGACGATGCTGGTTTTGGGCTCTTTTTGGCTTTTTGCCTAAGTGTTGGCAAGTTTTACAAACTGGGCGATAACTCGGTCTCCGTATCTTGAAATTGAGTTCGAAAGTTGTAACACATGTCTAATGCCAATGCGGTGCTATGTGTGTGTTTGCGCGGCGTTCGAACGGACGATGCGAGTTTTGGGCTCTTTTTCGGCTTTTTGCCTAAGTGTTGGCGAGTTTTGCAAACTGGGCGATAACTCGGTCTCCGTATGTCAGAATCGAGTCCCGCAAATTGTAACACGTGTCTAATGCCTACACGGTGCTATGTGTATGTTTGCGTGGCATTCGGACGGACGATGCTGGTTTTGGGCTCTTTTTTGGCTTTTTCCTTAAGTGTTGGCGAGTTTTGCAAATTGGGCGATAACTCAGTCTCCGTATGTCGAAATCGATTCCCGCAAGTTATAACACGTGTCCAATGCCTGCACGGTGCTATGTGTGTGTTTGTGTGCGTGAGATTCGGACGGACGATGCGGGTTTTGGCTATTTTTTGGCTTTTTGCCTAAGTGTGACGAGTTTTGCAAACTGGCCGATAACTCGGTCTCCGTATGTCAGAATCGAGTCCCGCAAGTTGTAACACATGTCTAATGCCTACGCGGTGCTATGTGTGTGTTTGCGTGGCGTTCGGACGGCGATGCGGGTTTTGGGCTCTTTTTCGCTTTTTGCCTAAGTGTTGACAAATTTTGCAAACTGGGCGATAACTCGGTCTCCGTATGTCGGAATCGAGTCCCGCAAGTTGTAACACGTGTCTAATGCCTACGTAGTGCTATGTGTGTTTACGTGGTGTTTGGACGACGATGCGGTTTTGGGCTCTTTTTCGGCTTTTTGCCTATATGTTGGGGAGTTTTGCAAACTGGGCGATAACTCAGTCTTCGTATGTCGAAATTGAGTCCCGCAAGTTGTAACACGTGTCTAATGCCTACGCGGTGTTATGTGTATTTTTGCGTGGCGTTCAGACGGACAATGAGTGATTTGGCTCTTTTTTTGGCTTTTACCTAAGTGTTGGCGAGTTTTACAAACCGGGCGATAACTCAGTCTCCGTATATCGGAATCGAGTCCCGCAAGTTGTAACACGTGTCTAATGCCTACGTAGTGCTATGTGTGTGTTTGCGTGGCGTTTGGACGGACGATGCCGGTTTTGGGCTCTTTTTTTGGCTTTTGCCTAAATATTGGCGAGTTTTGCAAACTGGGCGATAACTTAGTCTCCGTATGTCGAAATCGAGTCCCGCAAGTTGTAACACGTGTCTAATGCCTACGCGCGCTATGTGTATTTTTGCGTGGCGTTCGGACGGACGATGCGAGTTTTGGGCTCTTTTTCGGCTTTTTGCCTAAGTGTTGACGAGTTTTGCAAACTGGGCGATAACTCGGTCTCTGTATATTAGAATCGAGTCCAGCAAATTGTAACACGTGTCTAATGCCTACGCGGTGTTATGTGTATGTTTACGTGGCATTCAGACAGACGATGCGGGTTTTGGGGCTATTTTTTGACTTTTTGCCTAAGTGTTGGCAAGTTTTGCAAACAACGCGATAACTGGTCTCCGTATGTAGAAATCGAGTCCCGCCAGTTGTAACACGTGTCCAATGCCTGGCGGTGCTATATGTGTGTTTTTGCGTGGCATTCGGACGGACGATGCGGGCTTTGGGCTCTTTTTTGGCTTTTTCGCCTAAGTGTTGGCGAGTTTTGCAAACTGGACGATAACTCGGTCTCCGTATGTCGGAATCGAGTACCGCAAGTTGTAACACGTGTCTAATTCCTACGCGGTGCTATGTGTGTGTTTGCGTGGCGTTCGGACGGACGATGCGGGTTTGGGATCTTTTTTCGGCTTTTTGCCTAAATGTTGGCGAGTTTTGCAAATTGGGCGATAACTCGGTCTCCGTATGTCAGAATCGAGTCCCACAAGTTGTAACACGTGTCTAATGCCTACACGGTGCTATGTGTATGTTTGCGTGGCATTCGGACGGACGATGCGGGTTTTGGCTCTTTTTTGGCTTTTCCCTAAGTGTTGGCGAGTTTTGCAAACTGGGCGATAACTCGATCTCTGTATGTCAAAATCGATTCCCGCAAGTTATAACACGTGTCCAATGCCTGCACGGTGCTATGTGTGTGTTTGCGTGACATTCGGACGGACGATGCGGGTTTTGGGCTCTTTTTCGGCTTTTTGCCTAAGTGTGACGAGTTTTGCAAACTGGCCGATAACTCGGTCTCCGTATGTCAGAATCGAGTCCCGCAAGTTGTAACACATGTCTAATGCCTACGCTGCTATGTGTGTTTGCGTGGCGTTCGGACGGTCGATGCAGGTTTTGGGCTCTTTTTCGACTTTTTGCCTAAGTGTGGGGAGTTTTGCAAACTGGGCGATAACTCGGTCTCCGTATGTCGGAATCGAGTCCCGCAAGTTGTAAAACGTGTCTAATACCTACGTAGTGCTATGTGTGTTTATGTGGCGTTTGGACGGACGATGCCGGTTTTGGGCTCTTTTTCGGCTTTTTGTCTAAGTGTTGGAGAGTTTTACAAACTGGGCGATAACTTAGTCTCCGTATGTCGAAATCGAGTCCCGCAAGTTGTAACACGTCTCTAATGCCTACGCGGTGCTATGTGTATTTTTGCGTGGCGTTCGGACGGACGATGCGGGATTTGGGCTCTTTTTCGGCTTTTTGCCTAAGTGTTGGCGAGTTTTGCAAACTGGGCGATAACTAGGTCTCCGTATGTTGGAATCGAGTCCCGCAAGTTGTAACACGTGTCTAATGCCTACGTAGTGCTATGTGTGTGTTTGCGTGGCGTTTGGACCGACGATGCCGGTTTTGGGCTCTCTTTCGGCTTTTTGCCTAAGTGTTGGCGAGTTTTGCAAACTGGGCGATAACTTAGTCTCCGTATGTCAAAATCGAGTCCCGCAAATTCTAACACGTGTCTAATGCCTACGTAGTGCTATGTGTGTGTTTGCGTGGCGTTTGGACCGACGATGCCGTTTTGGGCTCTTTTTCGACTTTTTGCCTAAGTGTTGGCGAGTTTTACAAACTGGGAGATAACTCGGTCTCCGTATGTCGGAATCGAGTACCGCAAGTTGTAACACGTGTCTAATTCCTATGCGGTGCAATGTGTGTGTTTGCGTGGCGTTCGGACGGACGATGCGGGTTTTGGGCTCTTTTTCGGCTTTTTGTCTAAGTGTTGGCGAGTTTTTGCAAACTGGGCGATAACTCGGTCTCCGTATGTCAGAATCGAGTCCCGCAAGTTGTAACACGTGTCTTATGCCTACGCGGTGCTATGTGTGTTTTGCGTGGCGTTCGGACGGACGATGCGGTTTTGGGCTCTTTTTTCGGCTTTTTGCCTAAGTGTTGGCGAGTTTTACAAACTGGGCGATAACTCGGTCTCCGTATGTCGGAATCGAGTCCCGCAAGTTGTAACACGTGTCTAATGCCTACGCAGTGCTATGTGTGTGTTTTGCGTGGCGTTTGGACGGACGATGCCGGTTTTGGGCTCTTTTTCGGCTTTTTGCCTAAGTGTTGGCGAGATTTGCAAACTGGGCGATAACTCGGTCTCCGTATGTCGGAATCGAGTTCCGCAAGTGTAACACGTGTCTAATGCCTACGCGGTGCTATGTGTGTTTTTGCGTGGCGTTCGGACGGACGATGCGGGTTTTGGGCTCTTTTCGGCTTTTACCTAAGTGTTGGCGAGTTTTGCAAACTGGGCGATAACTCGGTCTCCGTATGTCAAATCGAGTTCCGCAAGTTGTAACACGTGTTTAATGCCTACGCGGTGCTATATGTGTTTTTTGCGTGGCATTCAACGGACGATGCGGGTTTTGGCTCTTTTTGGCTTTATACCTAAGTGTTGGCGAGTTTTGAAAACTGACGATAACTCGGTCTCCGTATGTCAAAATCGATTCCTGCAAGTTATAACACGTGTCTAATGCCTGTGCGGTGCTATGTGTGTGTTTGCGTGGCGTTCGGACGGACGATGCCGATTTGGGTCTTTTTCGGCTTTTTGCCTAAGTGTTGGCGAGTTTTGCAAACTGGGCGATAACTGGTCTCCGTATGTCAAATCGAGTCCCGCAAGTTGTAACACGTGTCTAATGCCTACGCGGTGCTATGTGTGTGTTTACGTGGCGTTTGGACGGACGATGCGGGTTTTGGACTCTTTTTGGCTTTTTGCCTAAGTGTTGGCGAGTTTTGAAAAATGGGCGATAACTCGGTCTCCGTATGTCGGAAATCGAGTTCCGCAAGTTGTAACACGTGTCTAATGCCTACACGGTGCTATGTGTATGTTTGCGTGGGCTATGGAATGTATGCATAAGTTTTGCTCTTTTTTACTTTTTGCCTAAGTGTTGGCGAGTTTTGCAAACTGGGCGATAACTCGGTCTCCGTATGTCAGAATCGAGTCCCGCAAGTTGTAACACATGTCTAATACCTACACGGTGCTATGTGTATGTTTGCGTGGCATTCGGACGGACGATGCGGTTTTTGGCTCTTTTTTGGCTTTTTCCTAAGTGTTGGCGAGTTTTGCAAACTGGGCGATAACTCGTCTCCGTATGTCAAAATCGATTCCCGCAAGTTATAACACGTGTCCAATGCCTACACGGTGCTATGTGTGTGTTTGCGTGGCGTTCGGACGGACGATGCGGTTTTGGGTTCTTTTTCGGCTTTTTGCCTAAGTGTGGCGAGTTTTGCAAACTGGGCGATAACTCGGTCTCCGTATGTCAGAATCGAGTCCCGCAAGTTGTAACACGTGTCTAATGCCTACGCGGTGCTATGTGTGTGTTTGCGTGGCGTTCCGGACGATGCGGGTTTTGGGCTCTTTTTCGGCTTTTTGCCTAAGTGTTGGCGAGTTTTGCAAACTGGGCGATAACTCGGACTCCGTATGTCGGAATCGAGTCCCGCAAGTTGTAACACGTGTCAATGCCTACGTAGTGCTGTGTGTGTTTACGTGGCATTTGGACGGACGATGCCGTTTTGGGCTCTTTTTCGGCTTTTTGCCTAAGTGTTGGAGTTTTGCAAACTGGGATAACTCGGTCTGCGTATGTCGAAATCGAGTCCCGCAAGTTGTAACACGTGTCTAATGCCTACGCGGTGCTATGTTATTTTGCGTGGCGTTCGGACATCGATGCGGGTTTTGGGCTCTTTTCGGCTTTTTGCCTAAGTGTTGGCGAGTTTTGCAAACTGGGCGATAACTCGGTTTCGTATGTCGGAATCGAGTCCCGCAAGTTGTAACACGTGTCTAATGCCTACGTAGTGCTATGTGTGTGTTTGTGTGGCGTTTGGACGGACGATGCCGGTTTTGGGCTCTTTTTTTCGGCTTTTTGCATAAGTGTTGGCGAGTGTTGTAAACTGGGCGATAACTCAGTCTCCGTATGTCGGAATTGAGTCCCGCAAGTTGTAACACGTGTCTAATGCCTACGCGGTGCTATGTGTATTTTTGCGTGGCGTTCGGACGAACGATGCGAGTTTTGAGCTCTTTTTTTTCGGCTTTTTGCCTAAGTGTTGACGAGTTTTGCAAACTGGGCGATAACTCGGTCTCCGTATGTCGGAATCGAGTCCCGCAAGTTGTAACACGTGTCTAATGCCTACGCGGTGCTAT
>CM029012.1:111434718-111622657 GCA_016801055.1 Panax notoginseng
CCAAATAAATAATATGTGATTATAAATTATAAACTAAATTGTTTATTAAAATAAATTAAAGGAGTTTAAATTAGTTTTATCCAAACAATGCTAAAATATTAAGTCTTTAATTTTTAAAGAGTTCTTGCCAAACAAAGCCTTATGGCTTAGGAATTTTGAATTTTATTTTTTATAATAAATAAAATAACTAAATAATAAATAAAATATAATTATAACGTATACGTTATATTTAGTAACTGATATTATATTAAGTACGGCTTATTATGGTTTATCAGTTTTAGAGTATGCATACTGTTAATTGGCTTAGCTATTGGTTTTGTTATACGCATTCTAGTTATTTGCTAAGCCAAAGAAAAAACAGTGAGTTGTGAGAGAATTTGAGAGAGCTTGAAAGAGAAAAGCAATTTCAGTGGTTTTAGCAAGGATTACCAAACAATTTGAAGGTATTTTCTTTAACACCTTGATGAAATATATATATATATATATATATGTGTGTGTGTGTGTGTGTGTGTGTGTGTGTGTGTGTGTGTGTGTGTGTGTGTGTGTAAGTTTTACAACATAAAATTTCTATGTTGGTGGATTCTATTTTTCAAATTGTTGCTATATGACTGAATTATTGCATTTGTATGTAATTGTGATGCTAGAAATAGTGTTTAGACAATGATTTCTATGCTAATTACGTTTGAAAAGGAAGAAAAATATTAACAGTAAATAGTTTTTACATATGGCTTATGAAAGTACCAAAGTTAGTGGTTAATTTGTATGTTAATCTGTAAATTGAGTCTTGATTATGCTAGTCCATTAAGAAACGAAGAGAACGTAGTTTGAATGACGTAATTCGGACAAGAATTGTGATCACAGTGATGATTTTTGTAAAGAATGTCAAAAAAATGGTGTTTTTATATGAAAACATGAAATTTAAGAATTTAAATTAGTTGAAGTTGTTGTTTAATTGTGTTAAGTTGATGAATATGTGAGGAAACATGTTTGTGTTAGTTTTATACCAATTGTATATATTAATTTTACTATTTTGTGGGTGAAATTCGTGTTAGTTGGCTTAAGAATTGTGTCGAATCACGTTCTGTAAAAACTTGAATTGGTGCATAGCGTGGGCACGCAGTAATCTTAGGCAAAACTGGCGTGGCTGCGCCAGTAGTCTGCCAGACCCAGTGAAGTCTGTTAATTCTGCAGACTTTAAAACTTTAATGTAACCTAGTTTAGTGATGTGTTAATGTGAGAAACATGTAATGTAAAGGCTAAAACAGAATAGTATCATGTGGTTAGTAACTCTAAAATGTAAATTTAGTAAGTTGTGAAAATGATATGTATGATTTAAGAAACTTAATGAACAATGAATAAGTTTTATGAAATGTACACTTGTGATTCTGAAAAATATGTATGGTAAGGTAAGACTTGTTTTAAAATAACAAGTTTAGCTAGAGGTGAGTATTATTTTGGAATGTGGATGTTAGTATATCCAATAGATATTGTAATTCTAATACTATGTGTAGGTGAACGTGAGTTATAATTTATAGCTTACGCACGAGGCAAGTTTATAATTCTTAACTCTTTACATTGAGCAAGTTTCTTATTCTAAACATTGATTAAGCAATTTTTTTATTCTTAATCTTTATCCAAGCAAGCTCTAATTCTAATGTTATTCAAGCAAGCTTTGAATTCTAGTCATGGTTGAGTTGTTCTAACTTGTTTATAGTTAAGCAAGTTTTCTTAAGTTCTATTCTTTTATAATAAATGCAAACTCTTGAACTCTCGTCTCTAATATTAAACTGTTGTATTTCAATTACTTTGCATCATTTATTACCATATTGAGCAAGTTTTATTTTCAGCTTGTTATCAGTTAATGTATGTTCAGTAATTTCGTTTCTAATTTTATAAGATCATAATATTAGCTTATTATTGTTCAAGTAAGGTTTGCTGTTTCATTCAATACTTATGTTTTAGTTATTTCCAAGCATAAGTTTAATAAGTAGTTAGTTCATCTATGATTATTCATTGTTCCATACTATGTTGTTAGTGATCAACTGTAGTATTATCAAATCTTGTTAATTCAACTAATCCTTTAGTTGATGATCGTTAAACTCTAAATTACCCTTGAAGTTTATCTAAATCAAACTTTCTTTGGTGCGGACTTGTACTCTAAAACTGAGAAGAACAACCCTGTTATGGGGGATACGCAACGCGTTTAGATGTTTGTGCACAATACATGGTACGAAGGGCTAATCCACCTAAGTACGTGGAGTCCCTACAGTATAACTGTTTAGGTTAAAGTTGAAAGATTACTTGTAACCGTGGACATAGTTCGTGGTCTTATGACCCTCAGATATTTATATTTTGATTTCAGATTTTGGTTATCATTGACAGAGTACTATTCAGTTTTGATGAGCCTATTCATTGGCAGTTATTATTTTCTTGTTGATTCATTGCTATATCTAATGAGCATTTGTTTTACTCATTCTTGCATATATACACTCATTACAGCTAAAGTTGAGAAGGTCGACGAACCTACAACTAGCAAAGGAAAGGGAAAATGTACAAGTGATGAAGACTTGTAATTTCATTTATTGTCATGGTGTTAGACTTTATAATTAAAGATGTGATGTAATTTTTTATTTTCGCACTTGATTGATTTTTAAGGTTAGACAACCTGGGAGAACTTTGGATTAATGATGTAACCCTTAAATGGGAGAATTTATGGTTTAAATGTTATCATATTTGGGTAGATAGTATGAATGTATGAGAAGTGAACACTGAATCTTGTGGGAATGAAGTACCTGGATTTCGGGGGTGTCACAGCTTCATTGTCCTAGTCTACTCCCGCAGCTAAACATAGTCGAGTGATGATTGATGCACGCGATATTTCCCCAGAAGTACTTCCACCCATGTATCTCAGCATGGATTGATTGATGATATGCCCGATGTCAATTAATTTCCCTTTGATTATGCCATATAATAGTATGGCTCTGTTAGTAGTGACATCTGCATGATGGCTGGTGGGGAGCACACTAGCATATATAAAACTATACCACACTTTTGAATAACAACTTAGAGTAGTATGCGGGAAGTGAACTTTTCTGTTTGTTCCTGCTTTGGTTGTCCACTTCGTTCCCAGTTTGCATAGTTCCTTTATAAGCTTGTCTAAGTCAATTTCAAAACGCTGGTATTCTGCCCAATTTGTGCCAGCAGATGGGAGAGTATCTACATGAAATAATTCATTGATCGCTTGCTTGATGTAGAGTACTTGCTTTTCCCTCACATAGGATATGTCATTCTGTGTTTCTCGAGTATTGGCATAAAACTCTAACAATTAACATGGGGGCTGCCAATGACTTGGCTACCATTAGTGTCCAGCCATGTGCAATAATCTGGTCCTTAAGCTTCCCGTCCTCCTTTCCAGGTTTGAAACCCCTCTCTTGCACGAATGATTTTCCTATCAGAACATCCAAATAATGGTGTTGGGCTGAGAGGTTTACAAATTTGGAGGTGTCCAATACATCTCTGTTGCTGCCTTCGCCTTCATGATCATTGCTAGATGAAGGAGATGGGGTTCGAATTCTCTTTTGTGCCATGATTTGAGAAACTTGGGCCAATGAATGAAACCCTAAACTTCTCTCTGAACTTGTATTGAACGAGTTATGTGAAAATCTTAAGAACTCCCTTGACTCTGCTCAGAATTCAGGATTTGTACTAAAGGAAAGATGAAATTAGGGTTTATGTTGGAGAGAGATAGAGGGTGTGTTGATTTCGCTATGAAGTTTTGAAGTGCTTGAATTTGAAATTGAAGAGGAGTAGTAGCAAGTTAGAGAGAAAACTTGTTGGTTTCTGTTTTGAGAGAGAGAGACAATAATTTGAATGGAATGTATGTTATGTGTTGGTTCGGCTCTTTATGTTTTTTAAAAACTAACGTCAGGCTAGGGCACAGCTGCGCCGAGTTTGACTTGGGGAAGGGCGCAGCTGCGCTGTGCCCTAGTCTTCAATTTCTAGATTAGCATAATGCGCAGTTACGCTGAGCTACGTTGGATTTGGCTTAGGTATGGGCGCAGCTGCGCTGTCTTGAGCCCAGGCTTGCTTAGCTTTTTCCACTTTTCTGTTATGCAATGCGTTGGCCAATCTGATTTTCACCTGAGAATGGTCATAAACATCCAATTAGCATAACTAAATCTAACATCTACTACTAATAAAAACTATAAATGAGAATTAACATAGAGGGAGAAAAGAGTTGATTGGATGGGTTGCCTCCCATCGAGCGCTTAGTTTATAGTCCCTTAGCCAGACTACTTATCGTCAAAGCTATCCAATTCCCCTACCAAAGTTGAGGAATTATCCATCCATCTGGAGCAATGTAGTATTCGAGAGGTTCCCATTATTGATAGCCATGAAATCAAAGCCACCTAGCTTACTTTTTGTAGATAAGATCTGTAAGACCCCGAATTTTATGAAATAAAAGTATTCAATTTTTATTATAATTACTATTCAGTAAATGGTTAAATTGATAAATGTTAAATTTAAGGGTGATATATGAATTTTTTTTCAAAATACACAAGTGATTATAAAATATTCATTGTTGTCGGGGAATATTCGTTTAGTCGTGGAATATTCTTTTTGTCGGGGAATATTCGTACGACGGCGCAGCCATTTGTGGGTCCCATAACAGAATAACTGTAGGATGAAAAAAATGACAAATTTGAGTTTTATAAATAACGGCGTAGTTGTTACCGTTAATATTGTTGGAATATCTGGTGGTTAAAATACAGTAATACGCGTAATTGCACAGTAGCACACAGTATTGCACATTATTTTTTTTAATTATTGATTTTTACGTGAGAAGGCACTACTCAATAATTGTTACAGTAGTTATTGTTCAATATTTTATTTTATTGATTCAATAATTGCTGCGTTGATATTTTATATTATTGTTGTTTCAATAATTGTTGCTGCATTGTATTTTTCATTATCATATCAATAATTCATATTATTTGAATAATATTATTAGATAGCATTATTGGCAATGTCTAGAAAGTTCTGTCTAAGGAGAGATTTGGTCATCTAATTGCGCGCCAGTAAGGAGAAATTCTTATTGGAAAGCCCCCTCTTTCCTGGGAACGGCCTGGTTGTCATAATTGTGATTCTGTAATATTATTTACGAATAATTAATTATTGATTTATATGATAAGAAAATATTTATTTTATGTGGATATAAATGATGGATATATTTATTTTTATGTGGATAAAAATGAAGGAATTAATACTGAGGTGTTTTATCAGTATTTTGTCGGTGTAGAGGTATTAAAAATCATCCGTTTGTGGATTTCGAATATTTTATGTTTGGAATTTGGAAAAAACTTAAACTTTCAAAGTTGTAGAGAATTAAATTTCCTATGAAAACACGCGAGTTTCGAATTTTTCTGATAAGCGGGCTATTTTCTATGAATTATTGAAGTTTCGAAAAATAAAATCATTTTTATTAAATATTGGGTGGGACCCACTTTTTGGTTGGTGTTGAATGCATGTGCTGAATTGAGATTCAAGTGTGGTGGGCTGGTCTTAAATGGCTGGTGCGTAGGAAATGAGAAATAATTAATATATTATTTTATTAATTTAGTCTCCTTTGGCGTTCTAGCATTTTTCTATAAATAGGTGTTTATGTTAGAATTGAAAATTAAATCAGAAACAAGTTTTCTTTTTCTTTATATTATCAAGCATATTTTTGTGAGTATTTAGATATCTTGAGTGTTGCTCAGCGTTATATCCGATATTCAAGTCAGAAGTACTGCTCTTTTGAGGTAAGGGATTTTAAGGGTTATTATGTTTTTCAGTTCGTACTTCTTCTGACCTTCAAAAAATTCTGGAAAAATTTGAAATGATATTTTGATGAGTTTTATTAATTGTGTCCAAAAATGGTGATTTTTGGATGTATGGATTAAAAGTTATGAATTTTACGGGAAAAGACTATTTTAAAAGTAACCGCTTATAACTTCTTGTGGTTAACTCCAAAATTGATTAAATTTTTATTAGAAGTATATCTATATAATATCAATGTACTCTGTGAATTTTGGAATTTTTGGATAAAAGTACAATTTATGATAAATGTCTAAATATTCGGCGGTTTTGGCCATATAAAAAATAGTAAATGAATTTTAAAAATTCCGAAAAAAATATATGTTCAATATGGGACTATATTCTTCTAAATCCCAGAAAAGAAATATTTTTGGGACTAATTTGGTATTTTTCATAAAAATAGTCTAGTTATGAGTAAATGAATTAAATATGTTATGTGAAGTAAGAAAATTAGAAAATATGATTTTATGGCTTGAGAATCATATATGAGTTATATGCAGGTTTTTAATGAGGGTTTTGGTTATTGGTGATGAAATTTTAAGAGTTGGCATTTTATGATGATTAAATGCATTAATTAGTAAAGTGTAAATAATTTAAATAAATTGTTTATAAGCTTAAGAAATATTATTCTTTCAATATCATTATACCGAAATATTGGTATAGATTTTATTGTAGAATTTCTACCTTTTTCATGTCAGAGTTACTATTCACGAGTTACTATTTACGAATTACTATTCATGAGTTACTATTCACGAATTACTATTCACGAGTTACTATTCATAGAAAAATTGGTTTTTTTTTCTGACCAAATTATCGTTGATTTATGAATATTGCTCTTGAAATTAAATCCATATTTTGATCATATTATTTTTATTATCATATATAACATTTTTATAACCTTGATGTTGAAATTCTCTTTCGCTTGAGTGTAAAGATGGGTAAATTATTGGTATGATCATGACTATGGGTTCTCTTTGGCCATTAGTGCAAAGTTGAATTGTTGACTGGTATGATCATGACCATTGAATTTATAATTGAATATCTTTAGCTTAAGTGCAAAGGTGAAATGATCAACATGGTTATAATTATTGTTTATATAAATTCTGAAATGATTATATATTTCTTTGATATATTAATATATTTGACCTGTAGTGCAAATATGAACTGTTGATGAATATATTTGGCTTGTAGTGCAAATATGAACTGTTGAGGAATATCTTTGGCATGTAGTGCAAAGATGAATTGTTGATGAATATCTTTGGCCGTAGTGTAAAGATGACATGTTGTTGAATATCTTTAGCCAGTAGTGCAAAGATGAACTGTTGGAGAATATCTTTGGCCGTAGTGTAAAGATGAATTTATTAGTATGATTATGAGCAGAAAATGTGATTTGGTGTAACCATGATCTTTGATGTTTCAGGTAAAGATAGGTGATGAAAATTATCTTCGTCCTGGATGAGAAGAGGAATTTAGAACTACAATTATGATTATGAGTTATTCATAGGATTATGGACCAGAATTATTGATTGATGTTACAGGGATAAAATATTGTTGGTAGATTTTTAACATGGAGAAGATAATAGACTTTATAGTCTATTTGACTCTTCTAATGGATTGCTCGTTCCGCTGCAACTATGGTTGAAATTTTTTATCATCTACCATATGTTCTAAATCTCTGATTTATTACTGATAAAGGCTATTGATAATTTAATCATCTTTAGTCATGATATTCTTTACTGAGCTAGTTGTGCTCACCCTTTTGCTTCACAATTCCTTTTAGGTAATAAGAGTGTAGCTGGGTCGAGCGGGGGTAACAGGGGAATAGAACGGTAGTCATCATTTAGTAGTTATATTTGGTGAATCATCTAGGATGAGGCGAACCCAACGTTGGAAGGGTGTTTTGCCACTATCATACAAGATGTCTAATGACATACAACCTCGTGTCATCATAAGACATGATTGTGCTCATCCACTTGCTGAGTATATTTATGAGCACTACCTATATAATCTTGGTGTTTGTTTGAAGTATAATTCTCAATTAGAGACAGTGGAGATAATGATAAGTAAAGAGAAGACTCACCATTGGGAAGAATATGATAGTAATCTTCTCATTTTTCTTTGGGGTATATTGGGTCAACTAAGGATAATTATGTGGCCATATGATATCTATCATAACCGAGAAGCATGGCCTCCCTTGTACGAAGGTTTCCTTGACCACTGCCCAAAGATTCTAATTTCTAAAACAGTTTTTGACTATATATTCATGTAAGGTGTCATTGTGACGTGTTGTCCACGGTTGGGACATGTGTCACATTTGGTATATATTCGTATCCAAACTTACAGCATATGTGTTGTTGTATTTTGTACGATAATTATTGTAATAAAGTTGTAGTTGTTTTCTGTACCATGTATTTGGCGACTCAGAATAGGTTGGATGGAATGGACCTGTTTTGGGGTTGTCACGGTTGGTATCAGAGCCATAAGTAAAGAGCCCCGAGCCTCTATCTGGTAACTTCCTGTTGATGGGGGATACACCGAAGCCAGACTCTCCGTAGGGGACACCGTTCTGCGGTGGCAAACTGATAGGTACCACTGTGAGGTGCTGTCCACGGTTGGGACATGAGTTACAGTTGGTATCAGAGCTTAGGGATATGGTCTCTGGAGGGGATCGGAGAATAGAACTAGGACGGGAGAGATTAGTAAATCATTCGCTAGTGTGTCCTACCTAAGCTTATTTGTTGGTCAATCATAATATCGGAATATTATGTGATATGTTAATTTGTTCAATTAACCTTTGTTTTCAAGCTGTATTCTAGAATGATATCTGAAATACCGGAGATGAGCAATGGAGATATTATGATGACCTGGGAGATAGAATCTGAAATAAAAGCAAGGTATTCTCAACTTTTCAAAATACCAAGTACGTAAATTTCGGGGACGAAATTTCATAAGGAGGGGAGATTGTAAGACCCCAGATTTTATGACATAAAAGTATTCAATTTTTCTTATAATTACTATTCAGTAAATGGTTAAATTGATAAATGTTAAAGTTAAGGGTGATATATAATTTTTTTTTCAAAATACACAAGTGGTTATAAAATATTCATTATTGTCGGGGAATATTCGTACGACGGCACAACCATTTGTGGGTCCCATAACAAAATAACTGTCGGATGAAGAAAACGACAAATTTGAGTTTTATAAATAACGACGTAGTTGTTACCGTTAACACTGTTGGAATATCTAGTGGTTAAAATACAGTAATACGCGTAGTTGCACAGTAGCACACGGTATTGTACATTATTTTTTTTAATTATTGATTCTTACGTGAGAAGGCACTACTCAATAATTGTTACAGTAGTTACTGTTCAATATTTTATTTTATTGATTCAAAAATTGCTGCGTTGATATTTTATATTATTGTTGTTTCAATAATTGTTGATGCACAATATTTTCTATTATCAGATCAATAATTCATATTATTTGAATAATATTATTAGATAGCATTATTGGCAATGTCTAGAAAGTTCTGTCTAAGGAGAGATTTGGTCATCTAATTGCGCGCCAGTAAGGAGAAATTCTTATTGGAAAGCCCCCTCTTTCCTGGAAACGGCCTGGTTGTCATAATTGTGATTCTGTAATATTATTTGCGAATAATTAATTATTGATTTATATGATAAGAAAATATTTATTTTATGTGGATATAAATGATGGATATATTTATTTTTATGTGGATAAAAATGAAGGAATTAATGCTGATGTGTTTTATCAGTATTTTGTCGGTGTAGAGGTATTAAAAATCATCCGTTTGTGGATTTCGAATATTTTATGTTTGGAATTTAGAAAAAACTTAAACTTTCAAAGTTGTAGAGAATTAAAATTCCTATGGAAACACGCAAGTTTCGAATTTTTCTGATAAGCGGGCTATTTTCTATGAATTATTGAAGTTTCGAAAAATAAAATCATTTTTATTAAATATTGGGTGGGACCCACTTTTTGGTTGGTGTTGAATGCATGTGCTGAATTGAGATTCAAGTGTGGTGGGCTGGTCTTAAATGGTTGGTGCGTAGGAAATGAGAAATAATTAATATATTATTTTATTAATTTAGTCTCCTTTGGCGTTCTAGCATTTTTTCTATAAATAGGTGTTTATGTTAGAATTGAAAATCAAATCAGAAACAAGTTTTCTTTTTCTTTATATTATCAAGCATATTTTTGTGAGTATTTAGATATCTTGAGTGTTGCTCAGCGTTATATCCGATATTCAAGTCAGAAGTACTGCTCTTTTGAGGTAAGGGATTTTAAGGGTTATTATATTTTTCAGTTCGTACTTCTTCTGACCTTCAAAAAATTCTGAAAAAATTTGAAATGGTATTTTGATGAGTTTTATTGATTGTGTCCAAAAATGGTGATTTTTGGATGTATGGATTAAAAGTTATGAATTTTACGGGAAAAGACTATTTTAAAAGTAACCGCTTATAACTTCTTGTGGTTAACTCCAAAATTGATTAAATTTTTATTAGAAGTATATCTATATAATATCAATGTACTCTGTGAATTTTGGAATTTTTGGATAAAAGTACAATTTATGATAAATGTCTAAATATTCGGCGGTTTTGGCCATATAAAAAATAGTAAATGAATTTTAAAAATTCCAAAAAAAATATATGTTCAATATGGGACTATATTCTTCTAAATCCCAGAAAAGAAATATTTTTGGGACTAATTTGGTATTTTTCATAAAAATAGTCTAGTTATGAGTAAATGAATTAAATATGTTATGTGAAGTAAGAAAATTAGAAAATATGATTTTATGGCTTGAGAATCATATATGAGTTATATGCAGATTTTTAATGAGGGTTTTGGTTATTAGTGATGAAATTTTAAGAGTTGGCATTTTATGATGATTAAATGCATTAATTAGTAAAGTGTAAATAATTTAAATAAATTGTTTATAAGCTTAAGAAATATTATTCTTTCAATATCATTATACCGAAATATTGGTATGGATTTTATTGTAGAATTTCTACCTTTTTCATGTCAGAGTTACTATTCACGAGTTACTATTTACGAATTACTATTCATGAGTTACTATTCACGAATTACTATTCACGAGTTACTATTCATAGAAAAATTGGTTTTTTTTTTCTGACCAAATTATCGTTGATTTATGAATATTGCTCTTGAAATTAAATCCATGTTTTGATCATATTGTTTTTATTATCATATATAACATTTTTATAACCTTGATGTTGAAATTCTCTTTCGCTTGAGTGTAAAGATGGGTAAATTATTGGTATGATCATGACTATGGGTTCTCTTTGGCCATTAGTGCAAAGTTGAATTGTTGACTGGTATGATCATGACCATTGAATTTATAATTGAATATCTTTAGCTTAAGTGCAAAGGTGAAATGATCAACATGGTTATAATTATTGTTTATATAAATTCTGAAATGATTATATATTTCTTTGATATATTAATATATTTGACCTGTAGTGCAAATATGAACTGTTGATGAATATATTTGGCTTGTAGTGCAAATATGAACTGTTGAGGAATATCTTTGGCATGTAGTGCAAAGATGAATTGTTGATGAATATCTTTGGCCGTAGTGTAAAGATGACATGTTGTTGAATATCTTTAGCCAGTAGTGCAAAGATGAACTGTTGGAGAATATCTTTGGCCGTAGTGTAAAGATGAATTTATTAGTATGATTATGAGCAGAAAATGTGATTTGATGTAACCATGATCTTTGATGTTTCAGGTAAAGATAGGTGATGAAAATTATCTTCGTCCTAAATGAGAAGAGGAATTTAGAACTACAATTATGATTATGAGTTATTCATAGGATTATGGACCAGAATTATTGATTGATGTTACAGGGATAAAATATTGTTGGTAGATTTTTAACATGGAGAAGATAATAGACTTTATAGTCTATTTGACTCTTCTAATGCATTGCTCGTTCCGCTGCAACTATGGTTGAAATTTTTTATCATCTACCAAATGTTCTAAATCTCTGATTTATTATTGATGAAGGCTATTGATAATTTAATCATCTTTAGTCATGATATTCTTTACTGAGCTAGTTGTGCTCACCCTTTTGCTTCACAATTCCTTTCAGGTAATAAGAGTGTAGCTGGGTCGAGCGGGGGTAACAGGGGAATAGAACGGTGGTCATCATTTAGTAGTTATATTTGGTGAATCATCTAGGATGAGGCGAACCCAACGTTGGAAAGGTGTTTTGCCACTATCATACAAGATGTCTAATGACATACAACCTCGTGTCATCATAAGACAGGATTGTGCTCATCCACTTGCTGAGTATATTTATGAGCACTACCTATATAATCTTGGTGTTTGTTTGAAGTATAATTCTCAATTAGAGACAGTGGAGATAATGATAAGTAAAGAGAAGACTCACCATTGGGAAGAATATGATAGTAATCTTCTCATTTTTCTTTGGGGTATATTGGGTCAACTAAGGATAATTATGTGGCCATATGATATCTATCATAACCGAGAAGCATGGCCTCCCTTGTACGAAGGTTTCCTTGACCACTGCCCAAAGATTCTAATTTCTAAAACAGTTTTTGACTATATATTCATGTAAGGTGTCATTGTGACGTGTTGTCCACGGTTGGGACATGTGTCACATTTGGTATATATTCGTATCCAAACTTACAGCATATGTGTTGTTGTATTTTGTACGATAATTATTGTAATAAAGTTGTAGTTGTTTTCTGTACCATGTATTTGGCGACTCAGAATAGGTTGGATGGAATGGACCTGTTTTGGGGTTGTCACGGTTGGTATCAGAGCCATAAGTAAAGAGCCCCGAGCCTCTATCTGGTAACTTCCTGTTGATGGGGGATACACCGAAGCCAGACTCTCCGTAGGGGACACCGTTCTGCGGTGGCAAACTGATAGGTACCACTGTGAGGTGCTGTCCACGGTTGGGACATGAGTTACAGTTGGTATCAGAGCTTAGGGATATGGTCTCTGGAGGGGATCGGAGAATAGAACTAGGACGGGAGAGATTAGTAAATCATTCGCTAGTGTGTCCTACCTAAGCTTATTTGTTGGTCAATCATAATATCGGAATATTATGTGATATGTTAATTTGTTCAATTAACCTTTGTTTTCAAGCTGTATTCTAGAATGATATCTGAAATACCGGAGATGAGCAATGGAGATATTATGATGACCTGGGAGATAGAATCTGAAATAAAAGCAAGGTATTCTCAACTTTTCAAAATACCAAGTACGTAAATTTCGGGGACGAAATTTCATAAGGAGGGGAGATTGTAAGACCCCAAATTTTATGACATAAAAGTATTCAATTTTTCTTATAATTACTATTCAGTAAATGGTTAAATTGATAAATGTTAAAGTTAAGGGTGATATATAATTTTTTTTTTAAAATACACAAGTGGTTATAAAATATTCATTATTGTCGGGGAATATTCGTACGACGGCGCAACCATTTGTGGGTCCCATAACAAAATAACTGTCGGATGAAGAAAACGACAAATTTGAGTTTTATAAATAACGACGTAGTTGTTACCGTTAACACTGTTGGAATATCTGGTGGTTAAAATACAGTAATACGCGTAGTTGCACAGTAGCACACGGTATTGTACATTATTTTTTTCAATTATTGATTCTTACGTGAGAAGGCACTACTCAATAATTGTTACAGTAGTTACTGTTCAATATTTTATTTTATTGATTCAAAAATTGCTGCGTTGATATTTTATATTATTGTTGTTTCAATAATTGTTGATGCACAATATTTTCTATTATCAGATCAATAATTCATATTATTTGAATAATATTATTAGATAGCATTATTGGCAATGTCTAGAAAGTTCTGTCTAAGGAGAGATTTGGTCATCTAATTGCGCGCCAGTAAGGAGAAATTCTTATTGGAAAGCCCCCTCTTTCCTGGGAACGGCCTGGTTGTCATAATTGTGATTCTGTAATATTATTTGCGAATAATTAATTATTGATTTATATGATAAGAAAATATTTATTTTATGTGGATATAAATGATGGATATATTTATTTTTATGTGGATAAAAATGAAGGAATTAATGCTGATGTGTTTTATCAGTATTTTGTCGGTGTAGAGGTATTAAAAATCATCCGTTTGTGGATTTCGAATATTTTATGTTTGGAATTTAGAAAAAACTTAAACTTTCAAAGTTGTAGAGAATTAAATTTCCTATGGAAACACGCGAGTTTCGAATTTTTCTGATAAGCGGGCTATTTTCTATGAATTATTGAAGTTTCGAAAAATAAAATCATTTTTATTAAATATTGGGTGGGACCCACTTTTTGGTTGGTGTTGAATGCATGTGCTGAATTGAGATTCAAGTGTGGTGGGCTGGTCTTAAATGGCTGGTGCGTAGGAAATGAGAAATAATTAATATATTATTTTATTAATTTAGTCTCCTTTGGCGTTCTAGCATTTTTCTATAAATAGGTGTTTATGTTAGAATTGAAAATCAAATCAGAAACAAGTTTTCTTTTTCTTTATATTATCAAGCATATTTTTGTGAGTATTTAGATATCTTGAGTGTTGCTCAGCGTTATATCCGATATTCAAGTCAGAAGTACTGCTCTTTTGAGGTAAGGGATTTTAAAGGTTATTATGTTTTTCAGTTCGTACTTCTTCTGACCTTCAAAAAATTCTGGAAAAATTTGAAATGGTATTTTGATGAGTTTTATTGATTGTGTCCAAAAATGGTAATTTTTGGATGTATGGATTAAAAGTTATGAATTTTACGGGAAAAGACTATTTTAAAAGTAACCGCTTATAACTTCTTGTGGTTAACTCCAAAATTGATTAAATTTTTATTAGAAGTATATCTATATAATATCAATGTACTCTGTGAATTTTGGAATTTTTGGATAAAAGTACAATTTATGATAAATATCTAAATATTCGGCGGTTTTGGCCATATAAAAAATAGTAAATGAATTTTAAAAATTCCGAAAAAAATATATGTTCAATATGGGACTATATTCTTCTAAATCCCAGAAAAGAAATATTTTTGGGACTAATTTGATATTTTTCATAAAAATAGTCTAGTTATGAGTAAATGAATTAAATATGTTATGTGAAGTAAGAAAATTAGAAAATATGATTTTATGGCTTGAGAATCATATATGAGTTATATGCAGATTTTTAATGAGGGTTTTGGTTATTGGTGATGAAATTTTAAGAGTTGGCATTTTATGATGATTAAATGCATTAATTAGTAAAGTGTAAACAATTTAAATAAATTATTTATAAGCTTAAGAAATATTATTCTTTCAATATCATTATACCGAAATATTGGTATGGATTTTATTGTAGAATTTCTACATTTTTCATGTCAGAGTTACTATTCACGAGTTACTATTCACGAGTTACTATTTACGAATTACTATTCATGAGTTACTATTCACGAATTACTATTCACGAGTTACTATTCATAGAAAAATTGGTTTTTTTTTCTGACCAAATTATCGTTGATTTATGAATATTGCTCTTGAAATTAAATCCATGTTTTGATCATATTATTTTTATTATCATATATAACATTTTTATAACCTTGATGTTGAAATTCTCTTTCGCTTGAGTGTAAAGATGGGTAAATTATTGGTATGATCATGACTATGGGTTCTCTTTGGCCATTAGTGCAAAGTTGAATTGTTGACTGGTATGATCATGACCATTGAATTTATAATTGAATATCTTTAGCTTAAGTGCAAAGGTGAAATGATCAACATGGTTATAATTATTGTTTATATAAATTCTGAAATGATTATATATTTCTTTGATATATTAATATATTTGACCTGTAGTGCAAATATGAACTGTTGATGAATATATTTGGCTTGTAGTGCAAATATGAACTGTTGAGGAATATCTTTGGCATGTAGTGCAAAGATGAATTGTTGATGAATATCTTTGGCCGTAGTGTAAAGATGACATGTTGTTGAATATCTTTAGCCAGTAGTGCAAAGATGAACTGTTGGAGAATATCTTTGGCCGTAGTGTAAAGATGAATTTATTAGTATGATTATGAGCAGAAAATGTGATTTGGTGTAACCATGATCTTTGATGTTTCAGGTAAAGATAGGTGATGAAAATTATCTTCGTCCTGGATGAGAAGAGGAATTTAGAACTACAATTATGATTATGAGTTATTCATAGGATTATGGACCAGAATTATTGATTGATGTTACAGGGATAAAATATTGTTGGTAGATTTTTAACATGGAGAAGATAATAGACTTTATAGTCTATTTGACTCTTCTAATGGATTGCTCGTTCCGCTGCAACTATGGTTGAAATTTTTTATCATCTACCATATGTTCTAAATCTCTGATTTATTATTGATGAAGGCTATTGATAATTTAATCATCTTTAGTCATGATATTCTTTACTGAGCTAGTTGTGCTCACCCTTTTGCTTTACAATTCCTTTCAGGTAATAAGAGTGTAGCTGGGTCGAGCGGGGGTAACAGGGGAATAGAACGGTGGTCATCATTTAGTAGTTATATTTGGTGAATCATCTAGGATGAGGCGAACCCAACGTTGGAAAGGTGTTTTGCCACTATCATACAAGATGTCTAATGACATACAACCTCGTGTCATCATAAGACAAGATTGTGCTCATCCACTTGCTGAGTATATTTATGAGCACTACCTATATAATCTTGGTGTTTGTTTGAAGTATAATTCTCAATTAGAGACAGTGGAGATAATGATAAGTAAAGAGAAGACTCACCATTGGGAAGAATATGATAGTAATCTTCTCATTTTTCTTTGGGGTATATTAGGTCAACTAAGGATAATTATGTGGCCATATGATATCTATCATAACCGAGAAGCATGGCCTCCCTTGTACGAAGGTTTCCTTGACCACTGCCCAAAGATTCTAATTTCTAAAACAGTTTTTGACTATATATTCATGTAAGGTGTCATTGTGACGTGTTGTCCATGGTTGGGACATGTGTCACATTTGGTATATATTCGTATCCAAACTTACAGCATATGTGTTGTGGTATTTTGTACGATAATTATTGTAATAAAGTTGTAGTTGTTTTCTGTACCATGTATTTGGCAACTCAGAATAGGTTGGATGGAATGGACCTGTTTTGGGGTTGTCACGGTTGGTATCAGAGCCATAAGTAAAGAGCCCCGAGCCTCTATCTGGTAACTTCCTGTTGATGGGGGATACACCGAAGCCAGACTCTCCGTAGGGGACACCGTTCTGCGGTGGCAAACTGATAGGTACCACTGTGAGGTGCTGTCCACGGTTGGGACATGAGTTACAGTTGGTATCAGAGCTTAGGGATATGGTCTCTGGAGGGGATCGGAGAATAGAACTAGGAGGGGAGAGATGAGTAAATCATTCGCTAGTGTGTCCTACCTAAGCTTATTTGTTGGTCAATCATAATATCGGAATATTATGTGATATGTTAATTTGTTCAATTAACCTTTGTTTTCAAGCTGTATTCTAGAATGATATCTGAAATACCGGAGATGAGCAATGGAGAAATTATGATGACCTGGGAGATAGAATCTGAAATAAAAGCAAGGTATTCTCAACTTTTCAAAATACCAAGTACGTAAATTTCGGGGACGAAATTTCATAAGGATGGGAGATTGTAAGACCCCAAATTTTATGACATTAAAGTATTCAATTTTTCTTATAATTACTATTCAGTAAATGGTTAAATTGATAAATGTTAAAGTTAAGGGTGATATATAATTTTTTTTTCAAAATACACAAGTGGTTATAAAATATTCATTATTGTCGGGGAATATTCGTACGACGGCGCAACCATTTGTGGGTCCCATAACAAAATAACTGTCGGATGAAGAAAACGACAAATTTGAGTTTTATAAATAACGACGTAGTTGTTACCGTTAACACTGTTAGAATATCTGGTGGTTAAAATACAGTAATACGCGTAGTTGTACAGTAGCACACGGTATTGTACATTATTTTTTCAATTATTGATTCTTACGTGAGAAGGCACTACTCAATAATTGTTACAATAGTTACTGTTCAATATTTTATTTTATTGATTCAAAAATTGTTGCGTTGATATTTTATATTATTGTTGTTTCAATAATTGTTGATGCACAATATTTTCTATTATCAGATCAATAATTCATATTATTTGAATAATATTATTAGATAACATTATTGGCAATGTCTAGAAAGTTCTGTCTAAGGAGAGATTTGGTCATCTAATTGCGCGCCAGTAAGGAGAAATTCTTATTGAAAAGCCCCCTCTTTCCTGGGAATGGCCTGGTTGTCATAATTGTGATTCTGTAATATTATTTGCGAATAATTAATTATTGATTTATATGATAAGAAAATATTTATTTTATGTGGATATAAATGATGGATATATTTATTTTTATGTGGATAAAAATGAAGGAATTAATGCTGATGTGTTTTATCAGTATTTTGTCGGTGTAGAGGTATTAAAAATCATCCGTTTGTGGATTTCGAATATTTTATGTTTGGAATTTGGAAAAAACTTAAACTTTCAAAGTTGTAGAGAATTAAAATTCCTATGGAAACACGCGAGTTTCGAATTTTTCTGATAAGCGGGCTATTTTCTATGAATTATTGAAGTTTCGAAAAATAAAATCATTTTTATTAAATATTGGGTGGGACCCACTTTTTGGTTGGTGTTGAATGCATGTGCTGAATTGAGATTCAAGTGTGGTGGGCTGGTCTTAAATGGCTGGTGCGTAGGAAATGAGAAATAATTAATATATTATTTTATTAATTTAGTCTCCTTTGGCGTTCTAGCATTTTTCTATAAATAGGTGTTTATGTTAGAATTGAAAATCAAATCAGAAACAAGTTTTCTTTTTCTTTATATTATCAAGCATATTTTTGTGAGTATTTAGATATCTTGAGTGTTGCTCAGCGTTATATCCGATATTCAAGTCAGAAGTACTGCTCTTTTGAGGTAAGGGATTTTAAGGGTTATTATGTTTTTCAGTTCGTAATTCTTCTGACCTTCAAAAAATTCTGGAAAAATTTGAAATGGTATTTTGATGAGTTTTATTGATTGTGTCCAAAAATGGTGATTTTTGGATGTATGGATTAAAAGTTATGAATTTTACGGGAAAAGACTATTTTAAAAGTAACCGCTTATAACTTCTTGTGGTTAACTCCAAAATTGATTAAATTTTTATTAGAAGTATATCTATATAATATCAATGTACTCTGTGAATTTTGGAATTTTTGGATAAAAGTACAATTTATGATAAATATCTAAATATTCGGCGGTTTTGGCCATATAAAAAATAGTAAATAAATTTTAAAAATTCCGAAAAAAATATATGTTCAATATGGGACTATATTCTTCTAAATCTCAGAAAAGAAATATTTTTGGGACTAATTTGGTATTTTTCATAAAAATAGTCTAGTTATGAGTAAATGAATTAAATATGTTATGTGAAGTAAGAAAATTAGAAAATATGATTTTATGGCTTGAGAATCATATATGAGTTATATGCAGATTTTTAATGAGGGTTTTGGTTATTGGTGATGAAATTTTAAGAGTTGGCATTTTATGATGATTAAATGCATTAATTAGTAAAGTGTAAACAATTTAAATAAATTATTTATAAGCTTAAGAAATATTATTCTTTCAATATCATTATACCGAAATATTGGTATGGATTTTATTGTAAAATTTCTACATTTTTCATATCAGAGTTACTATTCACGAGTTACTATTCACGAGTTACTATTTACGAATTACTATTCATGAGTTACTATTCACGAATTACTATTCACGAGTTACTATTCATAGAAAAATTAGTTTTTTTCTGACCAAATTATCGTTGATTTATGAATATTGCTCTTGAAATTAAATCCATGTTTTGATCATATTGTTTTTATTATCATATATAACATTTTTATAACCTTGATGTTGAAATTCTTTTTCGCTTGTGTGTAAAGATGGGTAAATTATTGGTATGATCATGACTATGGGTTCTCTTTGGCCAGTAGTGCAAAGTTGAATTGTTGACTGGTATGATCATGACCATTGAATTTATAATTGAATATCTTTAAGTTAAGTGCAAAGGTGAAATGATCAACATGGTTATAATTATTGTTTATATAAATTCTGAAATGATTATATATTTCTTTGATATATTAATATATTTGACCTGTAGTGCAAATATGAACTGTTGATGAATATATTTGGCTTGTAGTGCAAATATGAACTGTTGAGGAATATCTTTGGCATGTAGTGCAAAGATGAATTGTTGATGAATATCTTTGGCCGTAGTGCAAAGATGACATGTTGTTGAATATCTTTAGCCAGTAGTGCAAAGATGAACTGTTGGAGAATATCTTTGGCCGTAGTGTAAAGATGAATTTATTAGTATGATTATGAGCAGAAAATGTGATTTGGTGTAACCATGATCTTTGATATTTCAGGTAAAGATAGGTGATGAAAATTATCTTCGTCCTAGATGAGAAGAGGAATTTAGAACTACAATTATGATTATGAGTTATTCATAGGATTATGGACCAGAATTATTGATTGATGTTACAGGGATAAAATATTGTTGGTAGATTTTTAACATGGAGAAGATAATAGACTTTATAGTCTATTTGACTCTTCTAATGGATTGCTCGTTCCGCTGCAACTATGGTTGAAATTTTTTATCATCTACTATATGTTCTAAATCTCTGATTTATTATTGATGAAGGCTATTGATAATTTAATCATCTTTAGTCATGATATTCTTTACTGAGCTAGTTGTGCTCACCCTTTTGCTTCACAATTCCTTTCAGGTAATAAGAGTGTAGCTGGGTCGAGCGGGGGTAACAGGGGAATAGAACGGTGGTCATCATTTAGTAGTTATATTTGGTGAATCATCTAGGATGAGGCGAACCTAACGTTGGAAGGGTGTTTTGCCACTATCATACAAGATGTCTAATGACATACAACCTCGTGTCATCATAAGACAGGATTGTGCTCATCCACTTGCTGAGTATATTTATGAGCACTACCTATATAATCTTGGTGTTTGTTTGAATTATAATTCTCAATTAGAGACAGTGGAGATAATGATAAGTAAAGAGAAGACTCACCATTGGGAAGAATATGATAGTAATCTTCTCATTTTTCTTTGGGGTATATTGGGTCAACTAAGGATAATTATGTGGCCATATGATATCTATCATAACCGAGAAGCATGGCCTCCCTTGTACGAAGGTTTCCTTGACCACTGCCCAAAGATTCTAATTTCTAAAACAGTTTTTGACTATATATTCATGTAAGGTGTCATTGTGACGTGTTGTCCACGGTTGGGACATGTGTCACATTTGGTATATATTTGTATCCAAACTTACAGCATATGTGTTGTTGTATTTTGTACGATAATTATTGTAATAAAGTTGTAGTTGTTTTCTGTACCATGTATTTGGCGACTCAGAATAGGTTGGATGGAATGGACCTGTTTTGGGGTTGTCACAGTTGGTATCAGAGCCATAAGTAAAGAGCCCCGAGCCTCTATCTGGTAACTTCCTGTTGATGAGGGATACACCGAAGCCAGACTCTCCGTAGGGGACACCGTTCTGCGGTGGCAAACTGATAGGTACCACTATGAGGTGCTGTCCACGGTTGGGACATGAGTTACAGTTGGTATCAGAGCTTAGGGATATGGTCTCTGGAGGGGATCGGAGAATAGAACTAGGAGGGGAGAGATGAGTAAATCATTCGCTAGTGTGTCCTACCTAAGCTTATTTGTTGGTCAATCATAATATCGGAATATTATGTGATATGTTAATTTGTTCAATTAACCTTTGTTTTCAAGCTGTATTCTAGAATGATATCTGAAATACCGGAGATGAGCAATGGAGAAATTATGATGACCTGGGAGATAGAATCTGAAATAAAAGCAAGGTATTCTCAACTTTTCAAAATACCAAGTACGTAAATTTCGGGGACGAAATTTCATAAGGAGGGGAGATTGTAAGACCCCAAATTTTTTGAAATAAAAGTATTCAATTTTTCTTATAATTACTATTCAGTAAATGGTTAAATTGATAAATGTTAAAGTTAAGGGTGATATATAATTTTTTTTTCAAAATACACAAGTGGTTATAAAATATTCATTATTGTCGGGGAATATTCGTACGACGGCGCAACCATTTGTGGGTCCCATAACAAAATAACTGTCGGATGAAGAAAACGACAAATTTGAGTTTTATAAATAACGACGTAGTTGTTACCGTTAACACTGTTGGAATATCTGGTGGTTAAAATACAGTAATACGCGTAGTTGCACAGTAGCACACGGTATTGTACATTATTTTTTTCAATTATTGATTCTTACGTGAGAAGGCACTACTCAATAATTGTTACAGTAGTTACTGTTCAATATTTTATTTTATTGATTCAAAAATTACTGCGTTGATATTTTATATTATTGTTGTTTCAATAATTATTGATGCACAATATTTTCTATTATCAGATCAATAATTCATATTATTTGAATAATATTATTAGATAGCATTATTGGCAATGTCTAGAAAGTTCTGTCTAAGGAGAGATTTGGTCATCTAATTGCGTGCCAGTAAGGAGAAATTCTTATTGGAAAGCCCCCTCTTTCCTGGGAACGGCCTGGTTGTCATAATTGTGATTCTGTAATATTATTTGCGAATAATTAATTATTGATTTATATGATAAGAAAATATTTATTTTATGTGGATATAAATGATGGATATATTTATTTTTATGTGGAAAAAAATGAAGGAATTAATGCTGATGTATTTTATCAGTATTTTGTCGGTGTAGAGGTATTAAAAATCATCCGTTTGTGGATTTCGAATATTTTATGTTTGGAATTTGGAAAAAACTTAAACTTTCAAAGTTGTAGAGAATTAAATTTCCTATGGAAACACGCGAGTTTCGAATTTTTCTGATAAGCGGGCTATTTTCTATGAATTATTGAAGTTTCGAAAAATAAAATCATTTTTATTAAATATTGGGTGGGACCCACTTTTTGGTTGGTGTTGAATGCATGTGCTGAATTGAGATTCAAGTGTGGTGGGCTGGTCTTAAATGGCTGGTGCGTAGGAAATGAGAAATAATTAATATATTATTTTATTAATTTAGTCTCCTTTGGCGTTCTAGCATTTTTCTATAAATAGGTGTTTATGTTAGAATTGAAAATCAAATCAGAAACAAGTTTTCTTTTTCTTTATATTATCAAGCATATTTTTGTGAGTATTTAGATATCTTGAGTGTTGCTCAGCGTTATATCCGATATTCAAGTCAGAAGTACTGCTCTTTTGAGGTAAGGGATTTTAAGGGTTATTATATTTTTCAGTTCGTACTTCTTCTGACCTTCAAAAAATTCTGAAAAAATTTGAAATGGTATTTTGATGAGTTTTATTGATTGTGTCCAAAAATGGTGATTTTTGGATGTATGGATTAAAAGTTATGAATTTTACGGGAAAAGACTATTTTAAAAGTAACCGCTTATAACTTCTTGTGGTTAACTCCAAAATTGATTAAATTTTTATTAGAAGTATATCTATATAATATCAATGTACTCTGTGAATTTTGGAATTTTTGGATAAAAGTACAATTTATGATAAATGTCTAAATATTCGGCGGTTTTGGCCATATAAAAAATAGTAAATGAATTTTAAAAATTTCGAAAAAAATATATGTTCAATATGGGACTATATTCTTCTAAATCTCTGAAAAGAAATATTTTTGGGACTAATTTGGTATTTTTCATAAAAATAGTCTAGTTATGAGTAAATGAATTAAATATGTTATGTGAAGTAAGAAAATTAGAAAATATGATTTTATGGCTTGAGAATCATATATGAGTTATATGCAGATTTTTAATGAGGGTTTTGGTTATTGGTGATGAAATTTTAAGAGTTGGCATTTTATGATGATTAAATGCATTAATTAGTAAAGTGTAAACAATTTAAATAAATTATTTATAAGCTTAAGAAATATTATTCTTTCAATATCATTATACCGAAATATTGGTATGGATTTTATTGTAGAATTTCTACATTTTTCATGTCAGAGTTACTATTCACGAGTTACTATTCACGAGTTACTATTTACGAATTACTATTCATGAGTTACTATTCACGAATTACTATTCACGAGTTACTATTCATAGAAAAATTGGTTTTTTTTTCTGACCAAATTATCGTTGATTTATGAATATTGCTCTTGAAATTAAATCCATGTTTTGATCATATTGTTTTTATTATCATATATAATATTTTTATAACTTTGATGTTGAAATTCTCTTTCGCTTGAGTGTAAAGATGGGTAAATTATTGGTATGATCATGACTATGGGTTCTCTTTGGCCAGTAGTGCAAAGTTGAATTGTTGACGGGTATGATCATGACCATTGAATTTATAATTGAATATCTTTAGCTTAAGTGCAAAGGTGAAATGATCAACATGGTTATAATTATTGTTTATATAAATTCTGAAATGATTATATATTTCTTTGATATATTAATATATTTAACCTGTAGTGCAAATATGAACTGTCGATGAATATATTTGGCTTGTAGTGCAAATATGAACTGTTGAGGAATATCTTTGGCATGTAGTGCAAAGATGAATTTTTGATGAATATCTTTGGCCGTAGTGCAAAGATGACATGTTGTTGAATATCTTTAGCCAGTAGTGCAAAGATGAACTGTTGGAGAATATCTTTGGCCGTAGTGTAAAGATGAATTTATTAGTATGATTATGAGCAGAAAATGTGATTTGGTGTAACCATGATCTTTGATGTTTCAGGTAAAGATAGGTGATGAAAATTATCTTCGTCCTGGATGAGAAGAGGAATTTAGAACTACAATTATGATTATGAGTTATTCATAGGATTATGGACCAGAATTATTGATTGATGTTACAGGGATAAAATATTATTGGTAGATTTTTAACATGGAGAAGATAATAGACTTTATAGTCTATTTGACTCTTCTAATGGATTGCTCGTTCCGCTGCAACTATGGTTGAAATTTTTTATCATCTACTATATGTTCTAAATCTCTGATTTATTATTGATGAAGGCTATTGATAATTTAATCATCTTTAGTCATGATATTCTTTACTGAGCTAGTTGTGCTCACCCTTTTGCTTCACAATTCCTTTCAGGTAATAAGAGTGTAGCTGGGTCGAGCGGGGGTAACAGGGGAATAGAACGGTGGTCATCATTTAGTAGTTATATTTGGTGAATCATCTAGGATGAGGCGAACCTAACGTTGGAAGGGTGTTTTGCCACTATCATACAAGATGTCTAATGACATACAACCTCGTGTCATCATAAGACAGGATTGTGCTCATCCACTTGTTGAGTATATTTATGAGCACTACCTATATAATCTTGGTGTTTGTTTGAAGTATAATTCTCAATTAGAGACAGTGGAGATAATGATAAGTAAAGAGAAGACTCACCATTGGGAAGAATATGATAGTAATCTTCTCATTTTTCTTTGGGGTATATTGGGTCAACTAAGGATAATTATGTGGCCATATGATATCTATCATAACCGAGAAGCATGGCCTCCCTTGTACGAAGGTTTCCTTGACCACTGCCCAAAGATTCTAATTTCTAAAACAGTTTTTGACTATATATTCATGTAAGGTGTCATTGTGACGTGTTGTCCACGGTTGGGACATGTGTCACATTTGGTATATATTTGTATCCAAACTTACAGCATATGTGTTGTTGTATTTTGTACGATAATTATTGTAATAAAGTTGTAGTTGTTTTCTGTACCATGTATTTGGCGACTCAGAATAGGTTGGATGGAATGGACCTGTTTTGGGGTTGTCACGGTTGGTATCAGAGCCATAAGTAAAGAGCCCCGAGCCTCTATCTGGTAACTTCCTGTTGATGGGGGATACACCGAAGCCAGACTCTCCGTAGGGGACACCGTTCTGCGGTGGCAAACTGATAGGTACCACTGTGAGGTGCTGTCCACGGTTGGGACATGAGTTACAGTTGGTATCAGAGCTTAGGGATATGGTCTCTGGAGGGGATCGGAGAATAGAACTAGGACGGGAGAGATTAGTAAATCATTCGCTAGTGTGTCCTACCTAAGCTTATTTGTTGGTCAATCATAATATCGGAATATTATGTGATATGTTAATTTGTTCAATTAACCTTTGTTTTCAAGCTATATTCTAGAATGATATCTGAAATACCGGAGATGAGCAATGGAGATATTATGATGACCTGGGAGATAGAATCTGAAATAAAAGCAAGGTATTCTCAACTTTTCAAAATACCAAGTACGTAAATTTCGGGGACGAAATTTCATAAGGAGGGGAGATTGTAAGACCCCAAATTTTATGACATAAAAGTATTCAATTTTTCTTATAATTACTATTCAGTAAATGGTTAAATTGATAAATGTTAAAGTTAAGGGTGATATATAATTTTTTTTTCAAAATACACAAGTGGTTATAAAATATTCATTATTGTCGGGGAATATTCGTACGACGGCGCAACCATTTGTGGGTCCCATAACAAAATAACTGTCGGATGAAGAAAACGACAAATTTGAGTTTTATAAATAACGACGTAGTTGTTACCGTTAACACTGTTGGAATATCTGGTGGTTAAAATACAGTAATACGCGTAGTTGCACAGTAGCACACGGTATTGTACATTATTTTTTTCAATTATTGATTCTTACGTGAGAAGGCACTACTCAATAATTGTTACAGTAGTTACTGTTCAATATTTTATTTTATTGATTCAAAAATTACTGCGTTGATATTTTATATTATTGTTGTTTCAATAATTATTGATGCACAATATTTTCTATTATCAGATCAATAATTCATATTATTTGAATAATATTATTAGATAGCATTATTGGCAATGTCTAGAAAGTTCTGTCTAAGGAGAGATTTGGTCATCTAATTGCGTGCCAGTAAGGAGAAATTCTTATTGGAAAGCCCCCTCTTTCCTGGGAACGGCCTGGTTGTCATAATTGTGATTCTGTAATATTATTTGCGAATAATTAATTATTGATTTATATGATAAGAAAATATTTATTTTATGTGGATATAAATGATGGATATATTTATTTTTATGTGGAAAAAAATGAAGGAATTAATGCTGATGTATTTTATCAGTATTTTGTCGGTGTAGAGGTATTAAAAATCATCCGTTTGTGGATTTCGAATATTTTATGTTTGGAATTTGGAAAAAACTTAAACTTTCAAAGTTGTAGAGAATTAAATTTTCTATGGAAACACGCGAGTTTCGAATTTTTCTGATAAGCGGGCTATTTTCTATGAATTATTGAAGTTTCGAAAAATAAAATCATTTTTATTAAATATTGGGTGGGACCCACTTTTTGGTTGGTGTTGAATGCATGTGCTGAATTGAGATTCAAGTGTGGTGGACTGGTCTTAAATGGCTGGTGCGTAGGAAATGAGAAATAATTAATATATTATTTTATTAATTTAGTCTCCTTTGGCGTTCTAGCATTTTTCTATAAATAGGTATTTATGTTAGAATTGAAAATCAAATCAGAAACAAGTTTTCTTTTTCTTTATATTATCAAGCATATTTTTGTGAGTATTTAGATATCTTGAGTGTTGCTCAGCGTTATATCTGATATTCAAGTCAGAAGTACTGCTCTTTTGAGGTAAGAGATTTTAAGGGTTATTATGTTTTTCAGTTCGTACTTCTTCTGACCTTCAAAAAATTCTGGAAAAATTTGAAATGGTATTTTGATGAGTTTTATTGATTGTGTCCAAAAATGGTGATTTTTGGATGTATGGATTAAAAGTTATGAATTTTACGGGAAAAGACTATTTTAAAAGTAACCACTTATAACTTCTTATGGTTAACTCCAAAATTGATTAAATTTTTATTAGAAGTATATCTATATAATATCAATGTACTCTGTGAATTTTGGAATTTTTGGATAAAAGTACAATTTATGATAAATGTCTAAATATTCGGCGGTTTTGGCCATATAAAAAATAGTAAATGAATTTTAAAAATTCCGAAAAAAATATATGTTCAATATGGGACTATATTCTGCTAAATTCCAGAAAAGAAATATTTTTGGGACTGATTTGGTATTTTTCATAAAAATAGTCTAGTTATGAGTAAATGAATTAAATATGTTATGTGAAGTAAGAAAATTAGAAAATATGATTTTATGGCTTCAGAATCATATATGTGTTATATGCAGATTTTTTATGAGGGTTTTGGTTATTGGTGATGAAATCTTAAGAGTTGGCATTTTATGATGATTAAATGCGTTAATTAGTAAAGTGTAAACAATTTAAATAAATTGTTTATAAGCTTAAGAAATATTATTCTTTCACTATCATTATACCGAAATATTGGTATGAATTTTATTGTGGAATTTCTACCTTTTTCATGTCGGAGTTACTATTCACGAGTTACTATTCACGAATTACTATTTATGAATTATTATTCACGAGTTACTATTCACAGAAAAATTAGTTTCTTTTTCTGACCAAATTATCGTTGATTTATGAATATTGCTCTTGAAATTAAATCCATATTTTGATCATATTATTTTCATTATCATATATAACATTTTTATAACCTTGATGTTGAAATTCTCTTTCGCTTGAGTGTAAAGATGGGTAAATTATTGGTATGATCATGACTATGGGTTCTCTTTGGCCAGTAGTGCAAAGTTGAATTGTTGATTGGTATGATCATGACCATTGAATTTATAATTGAATATCTTTAGCTTAAGTGCAAAGGTGAAATGATCAACATGGTTATAATTATTGTTTATATAAATTCTGAAATGATTATATATTTCATTGAGATATTAATATATTTGGCATGTAGTGCAAATATGAACTGTTGATTAATATATTTGGCTTGTAGTGTAAATATGAACTGTTGAGGAATATCTTTGGCCTGTAGTGCAAAGATGAATTATTGATGAATATCTTTGGCCGTAGTGCAAAGATGACATGTTGTTGAATATCTTTGGCCAGTAGTGTAAAGATGAATTGTTGGCGAATATCTTTGGCCGTAGTGTAAAGATGAATTTATTAGTATGATTATGAGCAGAAAATGTGATTTGGTGTAACCATGATCTTTGATGTTTCAGGTAAAGATAAGTGATGAAAATTATCTTCGTCCTGGATGAGAAGAGAAATTTAGAACTACAATTATGATTATGAGTTATTCATAGGATTATGGACCAGAATTGTTGATTGATGTTACAGGGATAAAATATTGTTGGTGGATTTTTAACATGGAGAAGATAATAGACTTTATAGTCTATTTGACTCTTCTAATGGATTGCTCGTTCCGCTGCAACTATGGTTGAAATTTTTTATCATCTACTATATGTTCTAAATCTCTGATTTATTATTGATGAAGGCTATTGATAATTTAATCATCTTTAGTCATGATATTCTTTACTGAGCTAGTTGTGCGCTTCACAATTCCTTTCAGGTAATAAGAGTGTAGCTGGGTCGAGCGGGGGTAACAGGGGAATAGAACGGTGGTCATCATTTAGTAGTTATATTTGGTGAATCATCTAGGATGAGGCGAACCCAACGTTGGAAGGGTGTTTTGCCACTATCATACAAGATGTCTAATGACATACAACCTCATGTCATCATAAGACAGGATTGTGCTCATCCACTTGCTGAGTATATTTATGAGCACTACCTATATAATCTTGGTGTTTGTTTGAAGTATAATTCTCAACTAGAGACAGTGGAGATAATGATAAGTCAAGAGAAGACTCACCATTGGGAAGAATATGATAGTAATCTTCTCGTTTTTCTTTGGGGTATATTGGGTCAACTAAGGATAATTCTGTGGCCATATGATATATATCATAACCTAGAAGTATGGCCTCCCATGTACGAAGGTTTCCTTGAGCACTTCCCAAATATTCTAATTTCTAAAACAGTTTTTGACTATACCTTTATGTAAGGTGTCATTGTGACGTGCTGTCCACGGTTGGGACATGTGTCACATTTAGTATATATTTATATCCAAACTTACAGCATATGTGTTGTTTATTTTGCACGATAATTGTTGTAATAAAGTTGTAGTTGTTTTATGTACCATATATTTGGCGACTCAGAATAGGTTGGATGGAATGGACCTGTTTTTGGGTTGTCACAAGATCCCATTTATAAATGTCCAACAACTAGGTGTTTTCTCCATTATGTCTGTAATTTGAATGGGGCATTAAGGGTTGTTAAACACAATGGTCTCTTCCTATACCCTCTCTTTTTCATTCCACCATGGCTCTAAAATTGCATTAACTTTCATGTCATAAAAAGCTTCGCCTACGACGTGACTACCAAGCGGGCATGGTTTTGTAAAACTGACTGGATTTTTTAACTTTGGTGGAGAAGGCACTTGGGGCTCTAACAGAATAGGTTCATCTTTGCTAGCACTTAAAGACCGATCTTTAATGGGCTATTTCTCCTTATCCCCACTTATCTCCCCTTTTTTCACATCTCGTGGCTCATCTAGTTGTAGATTTGGGTTGGGTTCACCATCAGTCTCAGAATTCACGTCACAGCACCAATTGTTTTGAGGACAGTAATTTAAGGCTTTGAACAATTGATCCATCTGATTATGAAGATTTTGAATTGACATCGCTTGCTCAATCATCCTCTCCTCATTTGACGCTATGAACTTGGACAACAACTCCGCCATTCTTGAGTTTTCTGTTTCTATTTCGGAATCTATGTATGGAGGACCATTGGTTGATGCATTGATGAGTTGTCCCATCTGATTTTTAAAATTTTGGCTCGAAGTTTCTTGACTCATCATTATCTCCTCTTGGTCTGTTATGATTTTAAACATGAATTCCCTCAAATTTGGCTTTTCTTCTTGTGGCAATGGAGGTGAACATGAAAATTTCGGTGGATTTGTTGGACTTTAAGTGCAGTATTGGTCTTGATAATTATAGCTCCCTGAAGAATCTGGGTGATACCCCCAACCTTGATAATGATTGAGATATGCATAATTGTTGAGGCAGTCACCACCATGTTGTCCCGGTCTAAAACTGATGGTACGTTGATTACTCGGATGATTGCCAGCACAATAATTACAAACTACCGCTATTCTCTGAATACGTTGGGCTGCAACAATGTCTAACCTCATCGAAAGTGTCTCAAGTTGTGCTGATAATACTGAAAGTCCATTGAGTCCATCAATCCATGTGTCCCTTGTTTGAATCATACTCGAAAATGGCCATTGATAAGCAAAGTCACCCATGGTACCTGAAAAGAGAGAATTATAGGAAGAGAATTAAAATAAAATAAAATAAAATAAAATAAAATAAAATGTTTAAATTAAGACTAATTTGATTGAAATTAATGTTGGCAAAAATTATTCAACTAATTCCCTGGCAACGACGCCAAAAACTTATTGGGTGTAATCTAACAATGCATGGCACGCAAGTATACGTGATTAACAAGTAATAAAGTGATAAGTAAAGTATCGTTCGTACAGAGAATTATCCAACAAGAATTACCAAGCACTAACCTGTAACCAATTTAATTTTATTTAAACTAATGATTCAGTATTTTGAATAAAAATAACTAATTAAAATAATACTAACTATCCCTAGAATGAACTAGATAATGAAGACTTGAGATTACAATTTCACCTATTGTTTCATTTAAATCAATACACTTCCTGTTAAGTCAAATTATTTATATTGGATTGTAAATCAAGAACACAAAGGTAAAGTTTGGTTATCTCTCGATGTACCATACCCATATCAAATCAAATTCACATATGATATAATCAAATTGAACACCCTAATTAACTAACCCACTATATCTCTATGCGAATTACAATTAAAGAGGGTTTAAGTGCAAGTTCTTATCAGACTATAAGCGGTGCTTCGGTATATCTCTATCCTAGGCACGAATCATGAATTCCAACGCCATGTAGAACACATAAACACATGCTATTATAATCATATCTAAACCCATAATCTGTTTCTCAATTTCATATGGATTATCACGGTAATTGTTAGCTAGGCAATTAGGCAATTAAGTAATTAAGGGCAAACTATAACAGACAATCCAAGAATAGCTAATAGGACTAACAAGGAAGTATATGAAAGTAACCTACACAACAAGATTAATAGTAATCTTAAAATAGAGTTTAATTCATGATTGAACTAGAATCCATGATCCACAATTGATTAAGCATTAAAAGATACAAATAGATAAGAAGATAATTTAGGGTTGAGTTTAGCAAATCTGAATTCTCTTGCTTCCAATTTGATTCCCCAATGATATTCAAGAGCTTCAATCTTCATTTCTAGTCTAATCTAGGGTTCTAATCTATCCTAATCTAAAAAAGAAATTAAAGATAAAAAATAACATAAATCTATCCCAATAAGGGATTTATTGAGTCTTAGCACTAGCTAGCTACTTACAAACTGTAAATATGCCTATATATATATATATATATATATATATATATATATATATATATATACTAATTCACGAGTGTCTCCTTGCCCAACAACAAATTCGATTGGTCAAATTAAATGAAAAGTCAATTGCTGGAATACAGGGACCGGCGCAGCTGCGCTACCCACAAAGATAAATGGGGCGCAGCTGCGCTGCAGGATTTCTGAGATAGGATCTGGTGCAGCTGTGCTGCACCCAAGGCCAATTTGGACTTTCTCTTAGGGAAACTCTGTTTTATATGTACATATATATATTTACATTCCAGTCAGGCCTGGAGATCACTTCGTGGCCTTTTACAGTTTATATATATATGTATATATATATATACATATATATATATATATATATATATATTTATAGCTTTTATATATATACAACTGTTTACAGCTTTTGTACAAACTGCATCATCATGTGAGCTTAAGAATCATATGATCACAGATTTAGTTCATGAATCTAGATTCGGTTCCTGTGATGGACATTTTCAGCTGCAGTCAGCTTGTAAATTATTCACGGTGTCTAAATTTCCTTAGATGGCTCTTATGCCCACAAGGAGTTCGGCGCTGCTATGTACCTTATTTTCTCGAAGATGCCTCGCATCTCAAAAATAATAAAAGCAATCAAGCCGAACACATAATAAAATGCAAGTATCAAAGGCCTCAATTACTATTGAGCACAAGGGTTTGAAAAAAAACCTATTTTACAAAACATCACTGCCATATCTCGTTAAAATTGAACTTTTATACAAAATTCAAACCCTTTGTATATAGGTGCAAACGACGCATAGTACTACTTCCAGATAATTGCACATTGACCTACACACACACACATACACACATTCAGATAAAAGTTTAAATTGAAAAGTGGCAGTTACCGTGTCACCACGGAAGTCGGGGGGTGCCTAACACCTTCCTTCCGCTTAATCAAGTCCCCGGACCCTAATGAATCTCGGTTTCACAAACCAGTTAAGCAGTGTCACATCACTAGGTCTTTGTGCAAATCTTTTCTAGGTTGAGTTGGTGAAACCATTTAAAAATACCATCTGGCGACTCTTACAGTCCAATCGTCGACATATGCATGTCGGACCTTTTCACAACTTATTTTTTCAAACAAATCTCACCTAACATAAGAATACCAAAAGACAAGAACAAAAAGGGACAAATAAAAATCCTGACGTCGACAGGTGGCGACTCTGCTGGAGACATTCAATAAGAGGGCTTACGTCGCTATTAAAAGCTTTTCAAAACATTTATTTGCTTGTGTGTGGATGTTGCATTTACATTTGAATGAATGTGTACTAATGCATTTAGTGCTTCGCACTATATCTACCTGTGATATTAGTGCTTCGCACATGTCATCATTTCCCATACGGTGAGACGCGATGTATGTGAATGTATGTTGTGTGGTCCCTCCACCAGGAGGCTATCCTGTCGGTGTTTGATTACTGGACTCGTAGGGAGACTAATTCCAATGAGGCTTAGGAAAGGCACCACCCAGATTCACTCCAGTTGAATGATCGGATTAACTTCTCGTTGAGTAAATTACGATGATCTGGGAACCTTCATGCCAAAAAGTCGCGAGAGTAGCCTAAGATAGGTCAGCCTCTGATAAACCAAAAGCAGAGAGAAGTCTCTTCGTACCTTCCCATTTCAATTACTTGTAATTTCATTTCCATGTCAATCTCAATGTAATGGAAAAGAATATGTGTACATACATTCCCTTTTTATATATCAAAACTTGTCATGCTATACTGTCATTAAAATAACTGACATCCGTTTTGCAGGATAATACTCCTAAAAACGGACACATTACATAGCATGTAACATTCCCACATTTCCCTAAGACTAAACTACATAAGTCTTTTTGTAGGGAAACAATTGGCCCAGTTACCCGTTCTAAATCCAAAAAGGCAGTAAGCCTACTGCCAAATATGGCTACATCTGGCCAGCCTAATCCTACTCATGTCTCTCGTGAAGAGTTCGAAGGGTTAAGCAATCAAATTACAAAGTTGGATGTTCTGCTCAAAGAATTACACAAGTTAACTCAGGGTCCACAAATACCCATCAACACAGAATCCTTTGCACATGGAGGAACCCAAGGTCCAGACAAAGAAGTTCCAGCACCGAAGTCTCAGTCAGATAAAACCAACAAAATGTAAGACCCCAACTTTTATGAATAAAAATTAATTTTTCTCTAAATATCATTTTTTGAATATTAAGGTGTGAATTTGATATAATGTTATAGTTGTGGGTAATATTTATAAATTTTGCAAAGTAAACAAGTTGTTATAAAATATTCGATTGGTCGGGAAATATTCGTTTTAACAGAAAATATTCGTACGACGAAACAATCATTGATGGACCCTACAACGAAATTATTATCGGAGTTAGAAAATGACATAAATATCTTTTTATAAAAATAAAGGCGAAAGTTTTACCGTTAACTGTTGAAATGCCAGAGGATAAAAGTACAGTAATACGCGTGGTTGCATAGTAGCACACAATATTAATTATTGATGCTTACGTGAGAAGTCACTCAGTTATACTCAATTATTGCTACAGTAATTATTGCATAGTATCTCACGTTATTGATTCAATTATTGTCACAATATTTTATATTATTAAATCATTAATAATTGAGATGACAAGTTATTCATATTATTATTTGCATTATTGACATTGTCTAGAAAGTTCTGTCGAGGAAAGGGGTTTGGTCACCTAATTGCACTCCAATAGAGAGAAATCCTTATCAGAAAGCCCCTTCTTTCCTGGGAATGATTTGATTGTTAATATTACAAGTTATATTATTGATGAATAAATGTTGTTAAAAATATTGAGGAGATTTTTATGAAGTATTCGTAGTAAATTTAGCTTATTATTTGGACCCCCACTTACCTATTTTTCAAAATAGTCGGGACAAGTTATCTCAGTTTTGTGTTATATATATATATATATATATATATATATATATATATATATATATATATATATATATTAAAAAAGGGGAGTCACGGGGGGTGGGAATCAAAAGTCATCACGGGTGAGATTTTTGGTTATTATTATTATTATTATTATTATATATTATAATAAATTTTATTTTTTTATGAAAAATAGAATATATTATATTTTATTATGCATAGTATTTGCGTAGTGTCTGCATAGTATTTGCATAGTGACATCATAGTAAATCATGTGAATTTTCAGAAAAGCGTCCGAATTTCACTGTGCAGTCCGTGGTTTTTTCCTTACTGTGCATCCAAATAGTAATTTGCCATTCTCCTATAAATAGGATGTTCAGTTTAGAATTAAAAATCACACCAGAATCAAAAAATTCTTCTTCTATAGTATTGAGCGTATTTCTTTAGAGTTTAAGGAAGCTTTGAGTGTAGAAAATAATTCAAGTTTTCTTCAAGAATATCACCACTATACCAATTGAAATACTCTCCTTTTTAAGGTAAGGGGTATTATTTATTTCATATTCGCTTACGATATTAGTTTTCGTATTCGTAAAAAATTTTATTTTCGTTTAATATTCATAAATAATATTATTTTCGTTCAATATTCGTAAGAAATATTATCTTCGTTCAATATTCGTTGGAATATTATTTTAATTCAACAGTAGTAAGGGATATTATTTTTATTCAATATTCGTATGAAATAATATTTTCTTCCATACTCTGTAGTATGTAAGTAATATTATTTCGTTTCGTATTTCTAATTCTACACTCATTTGTTAAAAGTATTGCTTCTATACTCCGTGAAATTAGTAGAATATCCTTGAAATTTGCGCTTCACCTAGTATCGTTTCACAGGGATATTTTTCTAAATATTCTTGTTAAATTTTAAGCTTTTCATGTCGGAGTACTATTCATGGGTATTATTCATTTATACGGTACTATTCATACGTACTGCACTATTCATACATACGACACTATTCATAAATACGGTACTATTCACGAAGTACTATTCACGTGATACTATTCTCGAAGTACTATTTATGAGATACTATTCATAGGATACTATTCACGAAGTACTATTCACAGGGTACTATTCATGAAAAAAAATGATTTCTTTCGGTCCAAATTATTTTTGATACAATATTATACTTGAATTTTACTCCACAAAGCAGTATCATGTTAACAATTTAGACATTATTAAATTCTGGATAAATTGAATTATAAATCTTTAAAATTTATCCTTTGCTTTCATTTAATTGAATTCTTATATCATTGTCATCATCATCATGCTTATATTGTGATAAAAGTTATCTTTGGCCCATAGTGCATAGATGGACTGTTGATTGGTATGATTATGACCAGGGATTATTCGGCATAATCATGACCTGTAATGTTATAAATGATGTGATAAAAGTTCTCATTGGCCCGTAGTGCATTGATGGACAGTTGTTGGCATGATCATAACCATTGGTGATAACACAATTATCCTTGGCCGTAGTGCATGGATAATTCGTGGATGTGATACTAATAAATATCCTTGGCCCGTAGTGTATGGATAATTAAGTGATGTTGATTATTTATTAAGCTGAGTCTCAGCGATAAAATTAATGATAAACTTTTTAAATCATAGAAGATAATAGATATCATGCTCTACTTGACTCTTCTAATGGATTGCTTGTTCCGCTGCAGTTAAACTTGATGTTTATTGTATTTTATCAGTTTAACACTGTTGAAGGCTAACGATAATTTATTCTGCATTATTGTAGTCATAATATTTCTTACTGGGTCAGCTGAGCTCACCCTTTTGCGTTCATTGTTCTTTTCAAGAAATGAGAACGAAACCGGGACTAGTCGGGGAATGGAGTGACAGTATGAGATGGTAGCTGTAGTAGTCTTCACTATTTTATAAAATAGTGTGATAATAATTATAATGAGGACTCTATTTTAGTTTGGATATTGTCTACTAGACAATATTCGTGTAAAAACTCTCAGCTACATTTTTGTCGTATTGTATAAAAAAGTTTGTATTTAAATTCTGTATCATGTATTTGGCGATTCAGAATGGGTGATGTATACCTATTTTGGGCACGTGACATTCAGTTCTCTCACTGGACTCAGATTGACTCAACTTTGAATTTTTTGCTAGATTTATCTTCCAGTTCACAAAAAGTTGTTGGGATATCCTCCTATTTGGATTGATAGCTTCACCTTCTTTGTCTCCAATTTTATCTTCTAGAGCTGATTAGAGAATGATGCTGATGAATCTTCCATAGAACATTTTGCTAGTGCTTTTCGCCTTCTTCGAGCTGAGAATCCATTTCCCAATCCATTCCATAAGAAGAGCCCCATAGTTTAGTTGAGATTTAAAATAGATTGTTGTCATGAGCTTTAGTTGAACTTCGTTGACAGAATCGTGACCAGAGTTTTTGCAACAAATGCATTTCCCAACAATGTCAGCCAGAAATTTATATTTCTAGGGGAACTCTTTCTTCTTGTAGCCCTTCACATTTTGGTTCTTCTTGTGATGCATCTTCTTTAGACCTTTATTGAAGTCGATGTAGCTCAAAGAAGTAAGGCCCTTAGATTTAAACCCTAAGGCCTAGTTTATTTCTGCAACTTTGAGCCAAATCGATTCACCCTTGACATTAGTTGTAAGAACGTTGTTTTCATAAACTCCATTGTTGTAGAAATCCCTCACCAACTTTGAATATATGCTCGTGCATGTGCCAAAAGTTTTCTGAAGTCCTGCTTTCTTTAATAAAGAGAGAATTTTGTGAAATTGTGGCTCGGTAGTCTTGAGGTCGTCGAAGCATAGCTGATATCCAGAGACTACAGTTGAAGATGCTATTCCTTTCTTTGATTTTCCTGAAACAATTGAGATTAACTGAGTGTGCTTGATTTTTCAACCTAGGGTTATAGCGAGAGAATGAACATTTGAAATTCAGATGAGAGAGAGAGTGTTTGAATTTTAGAAATGTGAAAGTACAACGATGTATTGTCAAAAGTATTTGTAACTCCCCTTTTTAGTTTTTGCTGAAAGGGGCACATGTCTTAGTCTGAATGGAGTCACGATTTTCTGGATAGATGGATAAGACTAAATTGCCCTTAGCTCCCTCTGAGCTAGTATTTCCTTTTGAAGACTACGATTGTTGAGTCTACTCCACGATCGTTGTCTCACTCTGTTATCTCTACGATTGGGCATAGCTTTTTGTCTGCATAGTTAGTAGCTTCTAGAACATAGAATTATGGTTGTAAATTAAGCATTCCTAAGTCACTTATTAGCTTATTAAATCTGGATTCGTCTAAAGGTTTTGTGAAGACATCAACAAGTTGATTTTCAGTTGGGATATAGTGTAAAGAAATATTTCTATTTTGAACATGATCCCTAATGAAGTGATATCTTATTTCTATATACTTTGTTCTAGAATGCATGACAAGATTATGACTTATTGTTATAGCACTTGTGTTATCATAGTGAATAGGAATAGATTTGAAGTCAAACCCATAGTCTGCTAGCCGATTTTTCATCCATAGGATTTGAGCACAACAGCTGCCAGCTACAATGTATTCAGCTTCTACTGTTGAGGTTGATACAGAGTTTTGCTTCTTGCTAAACCAAGACACAAACCTATTTCCTAGCACTTGACATGTGCCACTAGTACTCTTTCTATCAATTTTATAACTTGTAAAATCAGCATCTAAATAACCTGTTAATTAAAAGGAGGACTCCTTAGGGTACCAAAGTCCCAAGTGAGGTGTGCCTTTGAGATACCTGAAAATCTTTTTCACAACAACTAAATGTTATTCCTTAGGATTATCTTGAAATCTAGCACATATACATGTAGCAAACATAATGCCTAGTCTACTAGCAGTAAGTAAAGGAGAGACCCTATCATACCTCGGTATTGAGTGATATCAATATATTTACCTTTATCATCTTTGTCAAGCATAGTTGCTGGTGCAATTAGAGTTTTCATGGGGGAAGCTGATTCCACGCCATACTTTTTAAGTAAGTCTTTGATATACTTGGCTTGGTTAATGAATATATCTTCATCAGTCTGCTTCACTTGAAGTCCAAGGAAGAAATTCAGCTCACTCATCATGCTCATTTTGAATTTACTCTGCATAAGCTTGGCAAATCTCTCACATAGCTTTTCATCAGTAGAGCCAAAAATAATATCATCTACATATATTTGTACCAACAGAACTTTATCTTTGTTCTTCCTAAGGAATAGTGTGATGTCTAATCTTCATCTAGTGAATCCTTTTTTAATAAAAAAAAGTTTGTTAGAGTTTTATACCACGCTCTAGGTGTTTGTTTTAGTCCATATAAAGTTTTATCTAATCTATAGACATAATTAGAGAGAGTTGGATTGATAAAACCTGGAGGTTATTCCACATAAACTTCTTCTTGAAGTTCTCTATTTAGAAATACACTTTTGACATCTATTTGGAAGACTTTAAACTTCATATGTGCAACAAAAGCAAGAAATATTCTGATTGCTTCTAGTCTGGCAACAGGTGCAAAGGTCTCGTCATAATCGATGCCTTCTTTTTGAGAGTAACCTTTAGCTACCAGCCTTTCTTTGTTTCTTGTGATCGCCCCATCTTCATCAATCTTGTTTCTAAAAACCTATTTAGTGCCAATGATTGGGTGATGCTTTGGTATAGGAACTAATATCCAAACTTTGTTTTTTTTAAATTGATTTAGTTCCTCTGGCATAGCTTTTATCGAGCTTGAATCTTCCAAGGCTTCCTCTATCTTCTTAGGTTTCATCTGGGACATAAAACTTAGGTAAAAACATTCATTTTGAGTAGCTGATCTTGTCTTGATTCTTGCATTTGGATCTTCGATAATCAAGTCTTGGGTGTGATCTCTTGCCTATCAGCTTCTTGTTGGAACGTCTGTTCTAGTGCTTTCTTGTCTGAATACTTTAAGATTGACTTCTGGTTCTTGTTGTAAAGGCTCATTGTCTGGTGTAGTGCCTTCCACGATTTCTTCTTCTTGCTCCATGATTTCATTTTCTGGACCTGCGATCGTGGTGTCTGAATTGACCACTTCGATCGTAATGTCTGGTTCGACGATCGTAGTGTTGAGTGGTATAGATTTGTCTGAGTCTGTTTCATCAAAGGTGACGTGAATAGAGACTTCAACACTTAGAGTTTTCTTGTTGAACACCATGTAGGCTTTACTATCTGTGGCATATCCAAGAAAGATTTCTTCATCTAACTTTGGTTGGAACTTAGTTAGATATTGTTTTCCATTGTTGAGAATGTAACATGCACAGCTAAAGTTATGAAAATAGCTGACATTTGGCTTTCTTCCTTTCCATAGCTCGTAGGGTGTCTTCTTGAGAGTAGAGTGAACAAGACATCTATTCTAAGTGTAGCAAGCAGTGTTGATAGCTTCTGCCCAAAAGTATTTAGGTAGATGAGTTACTGCTAGTATTGTTCTTCCTGCCTCAATCAGGGTTCTGTTCTTTCTTTCAACTACTTCATTTTGCTGTAGAATTCTTAGAGCTGAGAAGTTGTAATTGATGCCATTATCTTCACAAAACTAATCCATCTCAGAGAAGTTGAATTATCTTCTATGATCACTTCTAATGGCCTTGATCTTTTCTCTTATCTCATTTATGACTAGCTTGAACATCTTGATAAGTTGGGAGCTAGTTTCATCTTTAGAACTTAGAAAGAATACCCATGTGAATCTGGTGTAGTCGTCTACTACCACCAGTGAGTATCTCTTCCCTCCAAGGCTAACAGTTGGAATAGGCCCAAAAAGATCCATGTGAAGTAACTGTAGAGGCTTATCATTAGAGTTGATTGCTTTGCCTTTGAATGAGCTCCTTGTCTGCTTTCCTAGTTGACAAGCATTGCATGGTCTTTCTTTGATGAAGTTGAATTTAGGTAAGCCTGCTACTACGTCTTTGGAGGCTAGTTTTGACATGCTTTTGAAGTTTAGATGAGATAACCTTCTATGCCACAACCAGCTTATTTCTTCGGAGGCTTTGGCAAGAAAACACATTGTCTCATCAGAACTTAATTCAGCAAGGTTGACAACATAGACATTTCCTTCTTTGGTTCTAGTTAGCTTTAGGGAAGAAGTTTTCAGATCTCTGACTTGACATTGATTGTTGAGGAAGGTGACTTGATGTCCTTTGTCACACAGTTGGCTGATACTTAGGAGATTATGCTTCAGTCCTTCAACATAGGCTACTTTGTTGAAAGACAAAACACCATTTCCAGCTGAGCCATATCCTCTAGTTTTTCCAGAGCCAATATTTCCAAAGATGACTGTAGGACCCCCCTTCTCTATGAAGTCAGTAAGGAGAGCTTTGTTCCCAGTCATGTGTCTTGAGCATCCACTATCAAAGTACTAGGTTGTCATAGTGAAGCTTTGTTCCTGCAGTAAGATTTAGCCTTCATTTTGGTACCCAGACTTGCTTGGGTCCTACTCTGTTAGTTTCCTTGGGAACCCAAATTTGTTTGACTTTAGGTCTATGGTTCACAGAGTTATAATAGCATACTGCAACTTTGTGACCATATTTATCACATACAAAACATCTAGTATGATGCATGCTTGTATGTGTGTTGATTCTTTCTTAATATGGACATATGTGAATATATGGTAGCCTTTTCCTTATGTTAATTCTTCTTTTTCCATACTGCTCTGCGATTTAGAGATTTTGTAGAGTAAACCTCAACTCTACAATTCTTTCCTGGTTGGTTCGTGGAGCTGGTTTTATTTGACTACACGATCTTTCGAGGTTGGAAAGTAGCAGTTGATTTACTCTTGATTTTTCTGAATCCTAGTCCAGCATGGGATCTGTTATGTCTAGAGACAATACTCTGATCAGAAGAGCAGGAATTCATCAGCTCTATGCTTTGTGTGGATTTCACAAACGTAATGCTTCTATTGAGATTTGAAGCACTGCTGATGTTAGTTTCCAATATTTTTATCACACATGATTCTGATGGAGAATCCCCTAAACCTAGACCTGATTTGTCAGAAGAAATTCTCTGAATGGAGATCAGGGAGTCTATAAATGAAGAAAACATGTTCCATATTAGGATTGTCTTTTCTAGTTCCTCAATTTTAGAAGGTAGATTTAACTCTCTTTGTGCACTGAGTTCATTGGTCTATTTTAAGCTTTTATTTTCAGCTTCAAGATCATAGAGAGAGGAGGTGCTAAGTATAGTTGTCTCCAGTTCTACTTGGACTTTCTTTTATTGAAGAAAAGAATAATCTTTTTGACAGAACTCTGAACCATTTCATGTATTGATGCAGATCAGAAGTTATATCATGTAATGCAGTTCTTAAATCATCAATATCCACATCAGAAGAGTTGAAATCAAATACCTCATCGATGCTGATTTCATGATGGTCAGTGTTTTTCTTGTTTTTGACTTCTTTGGCCATCAAACATAGGTTGGATATTTGAGGTTCTTCATCTTCACCTGACTCAGAGTTTGTATCATTGTTTGAGTCACTCCATGATCCTCCAGCTACAAGTACTTTGTCTTTCTTCTGAAGCTTCTTGTTGCATTTAAATTCTTTCTTTTGGCTTGATTTCCTCTTCAGCTCTTCTCTAAGAGGCTTGTTAGATTCTGCAATGAAATGACCTGGCATTTTGCAGTTGTAGCATAGATCCTTGTTCTGCTTCTGACTGCCACTGTTTTTTAATCTCTTAGGTTTGTTGCTTCTGCATTTATGCATAAACCTTTTAAGCCTTCTAACAAGCATAACAATATCTTCATAATCATTTTCTTCAGTGTCAGATTCATTATCAACTCGAGCTTTCTGTTGCCTTGAGAGCAACTCCTTTGTCCTTCTTCCTTCCTTCTGATAGGGTTTCTGCTCGTTGAGTCAAATCCAATTCATAGGTGAGAAGGTTGCCATATAGTTGTTGAACAGTCATCTCATGAAGGTTCTTTGATTCTCTAATGGTTGTAGTTTTTGCATCCTACTTGCTTGGTAAGGCCCTCATATATTTGATGATTAGATCTTTGTATGGATAGATCTTTCCAAAGGCTCGAAGAGAGTTGAGCAATACATTAAATCTTTCATATATGGAAGTAATGTTCTCTCCTGGTATATGAGTGAACATTTCATACTGTTGAGTAAGTAGAGACTTCTTGTTCTCTCTTACTTCTTCAGTTCCTTCATGTATGATAAGTAATGCTTCCCAGACTTCCTTTGCTGTTTTACAGTTGACCACATTTTCAAATAGGTCATCTTCTAAGGACTGGAACAGAATGTTTTTGGCTTTCTTGTCCAGTTCGATAGCTTTCCTCTCATTGTCGGTCCATTCAGGAGTTGGTGCAAACTTTGTAGGTATGTAGGGCCCATTAAGTACAGTTTCAAATAGATCATCATCTATTGAATCCATGTAAACTTGCATTCGAACTTTCCAGTTGGAAACTTTATCCTTGTTGCACATTAGTGGTTTGCTGCCTCCGCCAAGCTTAGATTCTCTTATGATGTGTGCCATTGATCTACTCAAGCTTTGTAGGCTTTAGTTGAGAGAACCCACTCTGATACCAATTGTTAGTTCTCGGAGGCACGAAAGTTGTCTAGAATTGGGTGGGGGGGGGGTTGAATAAATATTTTAAAAACTTTTTCTTTTCAAAAATTTAGCTTAATAGATTTGTTAATTAATAAATTAATTAACCACAGTGGAATATATGTTTTGATTACCCCCTTTAAGATAAAACAAAAGTTATAGTTCAAGTAGCAGTTATAACAAATATAGCAGATATGGCAGTTAGTAAATGACATAATGTAAATGACACAGTTGTTTTAAGTGGTTCAGAGTACTCAAGACTCCTAATCCACTCTTCTACTCCACTAGTAGGAAATTCACTAAGGATAAAGGTACAACTTTGAATCATTAAGATTCATTCAAGACCAGCAGCCTTGGAACTCTAGTTCACTAAGAACTCTTCAAGCCCAACAGACTTGGAATAGTAGTTCACTAAGAAATCTTCAAGCCCAGCAGATTTGGTTGCTCTCTGATGAGAGTTTGTTCGTTGTTGTGCTACTCAATTGCCTTAAGCATAAGTTCTGAAAGACTGAGTAGCAAAGCAAGATATTTCTTCTGATTCATAGAGTATAACTTTGACAAATGTTCTTATGATTTGTGCGTTCTTGCTTATCTTGAAATCTTCAATCTATTTGCCTTATGTAGGAGCCTTTGAAATCTTCCCGTTGAAATGCTTTATCTGGAGCATTTAATGCTTCAGATATTCTGAGATCTTGATGTAGACATTCTAGGTTTATGTGCACACTCCTTTCTGACTTGCCTAACACAGCAGACTGATTTCTCACCTAACATCTCTGAAATGTCACTTTCAGCAGACCAGTTGGAAGTCTCCTTCCTTTTTCATTTTGATTCTTCGATTTAAACTAAGGAAGTTGGTGAGAGCATTGGGATTCTCAAACATCAACGTTCATATGTCAGTCTTCACTGTAAGACACCCTTTTTCATCAGACAAGTAAACTTTGATAATTCTGATTCAGACTGATGAGCACTACGATCGTTGTTGTAAGACCCCAAATTATTAATAAATGAAATTTAAATTCCCTCTATTTATTATTTTGAAATAGTAAGTGTTAAATTGATTAATGAGGTTAGTTATGGGTAAAATGCGCAAATATTTCAAATAAGCAGGTGGTTATAAAATATTCATTGTTGTCGGGGAATATTCGTTTGGTCGTGGAATATTCTTCCTGTCGGGGAATATTCGTACGACGGCGCAGTCTTTTGTGGGCCCCATAACGGAAAGCGATTGGATGAAGAAAACGACAAGTATATGTTTTTTATTAATAACGGCGTAGTTGTTACCGTTAATACTGTTGGAATACCCGATGGTTAAAACACAGTAATACGCGTTGTTACACAGTAGCACACTGTATTGCACCAATTATTGATTCTTACGTAAGAAGGCACTACTCAATAATGGTTACAGTAATTACTGTTCAGTATTTTATTTTATTGATTCAATAATTGCTGCGTTGATATTTTATATTACTGTTGTTTCAATAATTGTCACTACACAGTATTTCCCATTATCAGATCAATAATTCTTATTATTTGAATAATATTATTAGATAACATTATTGGCAATGTCTAGAAAGTTCTGTCTAAGGAGAGGTTTGGTCATCTAATTGCGCGTCAGTAAGGAGAAATCCTTATTGGAAAGTCCCCTCTTTCCTGGGAACGGCCTGGTTGTCATAAATGTGATTCTGTAATATTATTTGTGAATAATTAATTATTGATTCATATGATAAGGAAATATTTATTTTTTGTGGATATAAATGAGGGATATATTTTTGTGGTTAAAAATGAAGGAGTTAATGTTGAGATTTTTATCAGTATTTTTGTCAGAATGGAGGTATTAAAAATCAGGATTTTTGAGATATTTTGCGGGGGTTATAATTTTTAATCCGACCGTTAGATCGTGGTAATTTTTGGATATATTATACATATATAAGTTGAGTATATGTCCACAAATTTTAAACCGTTAAAAATGAACGTATGATTTATTATAAATTTTACGAGATGACTGGTTCAGAAATTGTTGAATTTTCGGAGTTAATCATTTTGGTAGAAAATTCTAGAATTGGTGGGCCCCACTCTTGGTTGGTGAAGAAATATGCTGAGATTTTTATTCAAATGTGGTGGGTGGGAATAGTAGCAGGTAAAGCCATCAGGTTGCAGGTTAAGTCTGCTTCGGCGTGCTAACATTTTCTTATAAATAGAGGGCTAAGTTAGAATTGAAAATCACACCAGAAACAAGTTTTTTCTCTTTCTCTCTCTAGATTATTGAGTGTATTTTGTGAGTATTTAGATACTTTGAGAATTTCTATTCATCAGAGCAAGTGTCTTTCAGCCTTATACCGGTATTCCGACCAGAAGTACTGTCTTTACGAGGTAAGGGATGTTATTTTATTCAAAAATGATATTATTTCTTCAATATCATTATGCCGAAATATTGGTTGGAAATTTTTATCAAATTTGGAACTTTTCACGTCGGGGTTACTATTCACGAGTTACTATTCACGAGTTATTATTCACGAGTTACTATTCACCGAAAAATAAAATTTTCTTCTTTTCGTCCAAAATATCTATTCTGGGTACTAGCTTTGATTGTATCCATGTTTTGATCATTCTTGAATTCTACTTCACTATGAATAATTATAAGGTATTTTTGGACATGGATAAATCGAAATACGAATCCTTAATATTTGTTATTTTGTTTCACTGGATTCGTTTTCTTTAAGATATTTTTCATCATTCTCAGTCCTAAATGATGATATTACTGAATATCTTTGGCCCGTAGTGCAAAGATGAATGATTAACTGATGAATATCTTTGGCCCGTAGTGCAAAGATGAACAGGTGTTGAGATGAACATGACCGACTGGTGATACAAATGAATATCTTTGGCCTGTAGTGCAAAAATGAATATTTGATTAAAGATGGTTATTGATTGTTGTTACAGGGATAAAATATTGATGATGGACTTTTAAATCTTAGAAGATAATAGAACTCATTCTCTACTTGACTCTTCTAATGGTTTGCTGTTTCCGCTGCAGTTATTGATTTAAAACTTGTTGTCTATTGTATTCTATTAGATTTTTCCCTGTTGAAGACTAACGATAATTTGTTCTGTATTATCTTAGTCATAATGTTCTTTACTGGGCTGGTTGAGCTCACCCTTTTCCTTTTTGTTCCATTTTTCTCAGGAGGCGAGAATGTAGCGAGTACTAGTCGGGGTATGGAATGATGGTTCTAGAAGTTACTTTAGTAGTCCTCACCATTTTTGTGAAATAATGTATCAATAATTGTAATGAGGACTTATTTGAGTGTGGATATTGTCTAAATGACAATATTTGTATTTAAACTCACAATTCTTGTGTTGTAATAATAAAGATGTAGTTGTTTTTGTACCATGTATTTTGGCGACTCAGAATGGGTGTTGTATACCTATTTTGGGGGCGTCACAGTTGGTATCAGAGCTTAGGGATATGATCTCTGGCGGAGATCGGGGAATAGAACTAGGAGGGGAGAGACGAATCCTTCGCTAGTGTGTCCTACCTAAGCTTATTTATTGGTCAGTCATAATATAGGGGTATTATGTGATTTGTTAATTTATTTAATTAACCCTTGTTTTATGGCAGTATTTGAGAATGTCGACTGAGAATGTTAACAGTGGAGTAAATGAGACCGTGGAGACACCGGTGCTAACCAACGAGGAGAACGTGCAACAGGCTGGCAATGTTCCTCCTGTGAACAACACCAATGAGCAGATGATGAATGATGGAATGTTTAGAAGTTTTTTGCAATTCATGCAAAACCAGACAAGGGAGACTCGTGTTCAAAATACAGGAGGAAATGATAGCAATTCACGGTTTGTCACAGCCAAACAGTTCAAAGAATTGGGACCACCAGAATTTAAGGGAAAGCCGGATCCGATCATGGCGAAAACGTGGGTCAAGCAAATTACCAAGATATTCGATGTCTTGGGATGCACGGAGGAACAGAAGGTTCCATTCGCCACATTTATGTTCCGTGGCGAGGCAGATTACTGGTGGGAGTCTGTGAAGCGTACCCATCCAACCGCACTCAGCATGTCTTGGGAGACATTTCAAAAACTGTTCAATGACAAGTACTTTCCTGAAAGTATTCGTCATATGAAGGAGGTAGAGTTTATTAGACTAGAGCAGAATAATATGACGGTATCTCAGTACGAGGCAAAGTTTGCAGAGTTGTCCAGGTTTGCACCTCATTTGGTGGAGAATGAGGAACGTATGACGAGGATGTTTCTGAGAGGTTTGAAACCCGACATACGTCAATATCTCATTTCTCATAAATTTTCTCTCTATTCAGATGTTGTCAACAGGGCTCAATTATTAGAGCGAGATAACGAGTACGGTCAACTGAGGGATCACAACCAGGATCATATCGGTGACAGCAGTCATCAGAACAATGATAACCAGCGGAGAAAGAAAAATACAGACAAGAACGGCAACCACTCTGGTGGTAATCGTGGCTATGAAAATAGAAGAAGCGAGTCGGGAGGAGATTTTAAAAAGAGGAGATTCAACAATGACAATACGAAGACGTCAGCACCAACAGCAACTGGTTCCAAGGGAGGAGAACGACCACCGGTTATATGCTATAAGTGCGAAAAAGAAGGACATATCAGCCCAAACTGCCCACAACAGTTTAAGGTATGTTATAATTGTGGAAAGGAAGGACATATCGCTCGAGATTGCACTGTAGCAAAACCAAGTCCAACGGGGATGGTGACTCAAAAAACTGTCCCAGAAAAGATAAAGTCAACGGTTCCTGGAAGAGCGTTTGTCGTGACTGGTCAACATGCGAGGAACCCAAACGAGGTGATCACGGGTAAGCTAATCATAAATTCATGCGAAGTTTATACCTTATTAGATACCGGTTCTACCCATTCTTTTATCTCTCCTGCTTGTGCTCAACGTTTAAACTTGACTCCGGAGAAGTTAGACTTTGATTTATCTGTGGAGACTCCGTTAGGAGAAACTTTCATCACATCCACTGTTTATAAATCTTGTGTGATCCAAGTTGGCACCATCACATTACCTGTTGACCTTATCTCTTTAAAGAAACTTGCTTTTGATGTGATTTTAGGGATTGATTGGCTAACTACTCATCATGCCAAAATTGATTGTTTTCGTAAGGTTGTTAGTTTTCATATTCCTAACCAACCTGTTGTACGAATTCAAACAACTAAGCCATTAAAATCAATCACTGTTATATCAAGCCATAAAGCCATTCGTTTATTCAAAAACGGATGTCAAGCTTTCTTAGCCCATGTTATGGATTTGAATAAAGACACGTCAAATTTGAATAATATTCCTGTTGTTATTGACTTTCCTGACGTATTTCCTGAAGAACTTCCCGGTCTACCCCCGGAACGAGAAATTGAATTCTTTATTGATCTTGAACCTGGTACAAAGCCCATTTCTAAAACCCCATATCGAATGGCTCCTATTGAACTTCAGGAGTTAAAGGTCCAACTACAAGAGTTGTTGGACATCGGTTTCATTCGTCCTATTACATCTCCTTGGGGTGCTCCTGTTTTATTTGTAAAGAAGAAAGATGGGAGTATGCGACTTTGTATTGATTACCAGGAATTAAACCATGTCACTATTAAGAATAGGTATCTGCTACCTCGTATTGATGACCTGTTTGACCAGTTACAAGGAGCATAATTCTTTTCATAGATCGATCTTCGTTCTGGATATCATCAGCTGAAGGTTAAAACTGAGGATATTCCAAAGACTGCCTTCAGAACTCGGTACGGGCATTATGAGTTCCTAGTTATGTCTTTTGGATTGACTAATGCTCCTGCGGCTTTCATGGATATGATGAACCGAGTATTCAAGGATTATTTGGATCAGTTCGTTGTTGTCTTTATTGATGACATCCTCATATATTCCAAAAGTCGTGAAGATCATGAGCATCATTTGAAGCTGGTACTCCAAAGGCTGCGTGAAAATAAGTTATATGCCAAGTTGAAGAAATGCGAGTTCTGGCTTGAGGAAGTAGCTTTCCTAGGGCACGTGGTGTCAAAACATGGAGTATCTGTTGACCTGGCGAAGATTAAAGCAATACAAAGTTGGGAGCAACCAAAGACAGTGATCGAAGTACGTAGCTTTCTAGGCTTAGTTGGTTATTATCGAAGATTCGTGGAAGGGTTTTCTCGAATCGCTACCCCGTTAACTCAGCTGACTCGGAAAGATATCAAATTCGTATGGAGCGAGGAATGCGAGAAGAGTTTTCAAGAGCTTAAGAGGAGACTCATTTCGGCACCTGTTCTGACAATACCATCTGGTTCGGATGGATTTGTTATCTATAGTGATGCTTCAGGCAAAGGGTTAGGATGTGTTCTCATGCAACATGGGAAAGTCATAGCCTATGCCTCGCGACAACTCAAAGAATATGAGAGGAATTATCCTACTCATGATTTAGAGTTGGCAGCAGTAGTTTTCGCGTTGAAGATCTGGAGACACTACCTGTATGGGGAGAAAGTGGAGATCTATACAGATCATAAAAGCCTCAAATATTTCTTCACCCAAAAGGAACTCAACATGCGGCAGCGACGTTAGCTCGAGCTGTTGAAAGATTACGATCATACCATCCAATATCATCCTGGAAAAGCAAACGTAGTAGCTGACGCATTGAGTAGAAGATCATATGCGGGTACGAGTGCAATGTTGTTAACACAAAGGCCCATTTTGTATGACTTGCAAAGGATGGAGATAGAGATAAAGGCGCCAAGTACCCACATGATGATATCAAATATACGAGTAGAACCGACTTTAATCGATAAAGTTAAAGCTGCTCAAGCTACGGACATAGAGCTGATGCGTATGAAGAAGAAAGTACAAGAAGGTTCTATTCCAGAAGCAAGAATCGATGAAGAAGGAATACTTCGAGTCCACTCTAGACTCTGTGTTCCTAACAATTCTGATTTGAAGTACAAGATCATGATGGAAGCACACAATACACCATTTGCAATCCATCCTGGAAGTACCAAAATGTATCGTGATCTACGACATACATTTTGGTGGAATAATATGAAGAGAGAGATTGCAAAGTTTATCTCGAGGTGTTTAACTTGTCAACGTGTAAAGGCGGAACATCAAGTACCAAAGGGTCCATTTCAACCACTTGAGATTCCGAAGTGGAAGTGGGAACACATTACCATGGATTTCGTTACGGGTCTTCCCACGGTTTCTCAAGGCATAAATGCTATTTGGGTTATTGTTGATAGATTAACCAAGTCTGCTCATTTCTTGCCGATACGGGAGACTTATTCCCTTGAACGTCTTGCTCGTATATACGTAGATGAGATTGTGAGACTGCATGGCATGCCAGTATCCATAGTTTCAAATCGTGACCCAAGATTAACTTCAAGATTTTAGGTTAGCTTGCAAAAAGCTATGGGCACAGATTTACGATTTAGTTCGGCATACCATCCTCAAACGGACGGACAATCAGAGAGGACTATTCAAACTCTTGAAGATCTATTAAGACTTTGTGTCCTAGATTTCAAAGGGAGTTGGGATAAGTACCTACCATTGGTGGAATTCTCTTACAATAACAGTTATCAGGCAAGTATAGGTGTGGCCCCATTTGAAGCATTATATGGACGAAAGTGTCGCTCTCCAGTATGCTGGGACGAGGTGGGTGAAGCAACATTGTTGGGACCAGAGTTGGTACGCATGACTACAGAGAAGATCCAAACGATTCGACAACGTATACAAACGGCACAGGATCGACAAAAGAGTTATGCGGATCTTCATCGAAAGGACGTGGAATTTGACATTGGGGATCATGTATTGTTGCGTGTGGCTCCATGGAAAGGAGTTACAAGATTTGGAAAAAGAGGAAAGCTCAATCCACGATTTATTGGTCCATTTCAGATTCTTGACCGAGTAGGAAATGTGGCCTATAGACTCGCGTTACCTCCAAGTATGTCTCGTGTTCATAATGTTTTTCATATATCTGTGTTACGTAAATATGTGAAAGACCCAGACCACGTTATTGAGTTAGAACCGGACGAGATAGCTGAAGACTTAACGTACGAAGAGGTACCTGTCAAGATCTTGGATAGAAAGGAGCATGTCCTACGCACGAAGGTCATACCACAAGTTAAAGTTTTGTGGAGAAACCATGCTATTGAGGAAATGACCTGGGAGTTGGAAACGGAAATGAAAGCGAGGTATCCTCATCTTTTCGAAACACCAGGTACGTACGTCAATTTCGAGGACGAAATTTCATAAGGAGGGGAGGTTGTAAGACCCCAAATTATTAATAAATGAAATTTAAATTCCCTCTATTTATTATTTTGAAATAGTAAGTGTTAAATTGATTAATGAGGTTAGTTATGGGTAAAATGCGCAAATATTTCAAATAAGCAGGTGGTTATAAAATATTCATTGTTGTCGGGGAATATTCGTTTGGTCGTGGAATATTCTTCCTATCGGGGAATATTCGTACGACGGCGCAGTCTTTTGTGGGCCCCATAACGGAAAGCGATTGGATGAAGAAAACGACAAGTATATGTTTTTTATTAATAACGGCGTAGTTGTTACCGTTAATACTGTTGGAATACCTAGTGGTTAAAACACAGTAATACGCATTGTTACACAGTAGCACACTGTATTGCACCAATTATTGATTCTTACGTAAGAAGGCACTACTCAATAATGGCTACAGTAATTACTGTTCAGTATTTTATTTTATTGATTCAATAATTGCTGCGTTGATATTTTATATTACTGTTGTTTCAATAATTGTCACTACACAGTATTTCCCATTATCAGATCAATAATTCATATTATTTGAATAATATTATTAGATAACATTATTGGCAATGTCTAGAAAGTTCTGTCTAAGGAGAGGTTTGGTCATCTAATTGCGCGCCAGTAAGGAGAAATCCTTATTGAAAAGCCCCCTCTTTCCTGGGAACGGCCTGGTTGTCATAAATGTGATTCTGTAATATTATTTGTGAATAATTAATTATTGATTCATATGATAAGGAAACATTTATTTTTTGTGGATATAAATGAGGGATATATTTTTGTGGTTAAAAATGAAGGAGTTAATGTTGAGATTTTTATCAGTATTTTTGTCGGAATGGAGGTATTAAAAATCAGGGTTTTTGAGATATTTTGCGGGGGTTATAATTTTTAATCCGACCGTTGGATCGTGGTAATTTTTGGATATGTTATACATATATAAGTTGAGTATATGTCCGTAAATTTTGAACCGTTAAAAATGAACGTATGATTTATTATAAATTTTACGAGATGACTGGTTCAGAAATTATTGAATTTTCGGAGTTAATCATTTTGGTAGAAAATTCTAGAATTGGTGGGCCCCACTCTTGGTTGGTGAAGAAATATGCTGAGATTTTTATTCAAATGTGGTGGGTGGGAATAGTAGCAGGTAAAGCCATCAGGTTGCAGGTTAAGTCTGCTTCGGCGTGCTAACATTTTCCTATAAATAGAGGGCTAAGTTAGAATTGAAAATCACACCAGAAATAAGTTTTCTCTCTTTCTCTCTCTAGATTATTGAGTGTATTTTGTGAGTATTTAGATACTTTGAGAGTTTCTATTCATCAGAGCAAGTGTCTTTCAGCCTTATACCGGTATTCCGACCAGAAGTACTGTCTTTACGAGGTAAGGGATGTTATTTTATTCAAAAATGATATTATTTCTTCAATATCATTATGCCGAAATATTGGTTGGAAATTTTTATCAAATTTGGAACTTTTCACGTCGGGGTTACTATTCATGAGTTACTATTCACGAGTTACTATTCGCGAGTTACTATTCACCGAAAAATAAAATTTTCTTCTTTTCGTCCAAAATATCTATTCTGGGTACTAGCTTTGATTGTATCCATGTTTTGATCATTCTTGAATTCTACTTCACTATGAATAATTATAAGGTATTTTTGGACATGGATAAATCGAAATACGAATCCTTAATATTTGTTATTTTGTTTCACTGGATTCGTTTTCTTTAAGATATTTTTCATCATCCTCAGTCCTAAATGATGATATTACTGAATATCTTTGGCCCGTAGTGCAAAGATGAATGATTAACTGATGAATATCTTTGGCCCGTAGTGCAAAGATGAACAGGTGTTGAGATGAACATGACCGACTGGTGATACAAATGAATATCTTTGGCCTGTAGTGCAAAGATGAATATTTGATTAAAGATGGTTATTGATTGTTGTTACAAGGATAAAATATTGATGATGGACTTTTAAATCTTAGAAGATAGTAGAACTCATTCTCTACTTGACTCTTCTAATGGTTTGCTGTTTCCGCTGCAGTTATTGATTTAAAACTTGTTGTCTATTGTATTCTATTAGATTTTTCCCTGTTGAAGACTAACAATAATTTGTTCTGTATTATCTTAGTCATAATGTTCTTTACTGGGCTGGTTGAGCTCACCCTTTTCCTTTTTGTTCCATTTTTCTCAGGAGGCGAGAATATAGCGAGTACTAGTCGGGGTATGGAATGATGGTTCTAGAAGTTACTTTAGTAGTCCTCACCATTTTTGTGAAATAATGTATCAATAATTGTAATGAGGACTTATTTGAGTGTGGATATTGTCTAAATGACAATATTTATATTTAAACTCACAGTTCTTGTGTTGTAATAATAAAGATGTAGTTGTTTCTGTACCATGTATTTTGGCGACTCAGAATGGGTGTTGTATACCTATTTTGGGGGCGTCACAGTTGTCTTGCTACTATGATCGTTGTATGTTGATGAGTGCTTGTGGGCGATTCATTCTGGATTGCATATCTGATGGCTTTGTAAGCGCTTGACTGGCTACAATTTTCATTGGTGACGACTTGTAGACTCCACGATTTTGAGCGAAGCCTGCGATTCTTGAATTGGCTCGGCAGGCACTTAGCAGACTTTCTCTACGATTTCGAGAGTGGTCTTCTTAACAAACTACGATTTTACATTGGCTTCTGCAACCTCTTGCCTGGCTCGAAAGACTACGAATCTGTTCTAGCATATCTATTACAACACATAAGATCATCCTAACAAGATTGATCTTTCTATTACCGAGGACTTTACAATAAGATAATCATTTAGCTCAGATCAACTTAACATTTTTGATCTTTAATCTAAGTCTTTTCACATATGATCTAATAAGGACTTTAAATCTTTTTGATAATGCATTCATATTTATTTATTTATTCCAACATCAAATTTAAATATACAACTCCCAATAGTGTTAGTATTTTTTGACCTTCTTATTGACTTTTAGGGGGTAAAACAGTCACACCACTATTTTCCATCATCTTTATAACTTGTAGCTATTGATACTCAATTTGGTTTCATTCTTCATCCAAATTCTTCTTTCAACTCTCAAATTATTTCTTCTCTAATTTCTTTCTTGTCTTTGTTTCTTTCTATTAGAATTTGAGTCTAAATTAAAATGGGTGTTTTTAATTATTTGAAATAATTTCACATATCAATGTGTTATACTCCATGAGTATATTAAATTAAGTATTTGGAAGCTCAAATTTATGGAGTAAATTAACTCCCAAAAATCACTCTTAGAAATGATAATAAATACTTGTGGATAGCCAAGTTCCACATCAATTAAGAACTAAAATATTAACTAGTTTATATACAATAAAGTTGCTCTTGGGTTTGGGCCCCAAGGGGCACTCCACTTTTGTGGAAGGGAAAGAATTTAGCCAAGACTTGGTTCGAACCTACAAGCGCGCCGCCGACCGACCGGACTCGAGCTTGTTGCTCGAGGCTCGAGGTCCGTGGGTCTGGGTCATTGTATATAATTTTTAGGACAAAATTAAATTTTGTTTATTTTATTTTATTTTAGTTCTATTATCAAAACTGTGTCATTTTGATACTTGTTATTTATTATCAAAATTGTGTCGTTTTAGGAAGCGTAATCTGCCGAACAGACGCGTCAATACTGTGTCGTTTTGAAAAGCGCTATCTGCCTGAACGGACGCCCCAAAACTACGTCGTTTTTGCCTGAAAGGACGCGCCCTTTATGCTAAGCCTAAAACTATGTTGTTTTAGTTTTTGCTAAAGCTTAAAACTACGTCTGCTAAGCCTAAAATTACGTTATTTTTGACCCGAATGGACACGCCCTTTCTGCTAAACCCAAAAATTACGTCGTTTTTAGCTAAAGGTGTCTTTTCAAAGGGTTGTGCCCCATCTAATAGGTGATCACTAATCCCTCCTATAAATAGATAATAGATAGGGGGTGCAATCACTTCATTCATTCAATTCACAAGTATTTTAAGCATTTCTACTCGTCTAGTATTCATAGTTCATTTAGAAAGAGAGTTATGAGCATTATATTTGGTTCGTTGAGTATACTATTTGAAGTGCTACTATAGTATACGCTGTCATTGTATCTTAGGAGATAAGTGCTATCAATTCTGAGCACCGTAAGGAGGATATAATTGTCTTAAGTATATAATACCAAGTACTATTCTTGACAAATTTTCTTTTGCAGTTTACTTACTATAAGTTTATATATATATATATATATATATATATATATATATATATATATACGGAGAGTCTCTAAAGCGAACTTTAAAAAGCGAACTAAAGACGAACCGTCGTCTTTGATGTCTATGGCGACGGTTCGACCCGTCGCCAAAGACTACATAGCTATGGCGACGGATCGAATCGTCGCCATAGACACCAAAGACGACGGTTCGTCTTTGGTTCGCTCTTTAAGGTTCGCTTTAGAGACGGGCCGTATATATATATATATATATATATATATATATATATATATATATATATATATATATATATATATATATATATAGTCTGTCCATTCAATTTTACTAACACTTTCTTCTCTAATTTCTTCTTTCTCGTTCCTTTCTTCTCTGTCGTTCCTTATGCTCTATTGTTGTTAAAAGCATCCAAGACCTTTTTTCTTACAAATTGGACCAAGTCAAAAAAAAAATTGTGGTTTTGTTAGAATATAATGAAATTCATGGTATGATTAATCAGCATGCTTGTAAGAGAAACAATAAAATTAATTTCTTACCTTCTTTAAAGGAAATTCTTTCTCCTCTTTCTCCGTCCTACCTTCTCTTTACCTTTTTTTTTCCTTTTTACTCTCTAATATGTATACATATATATGCACACATGTATAGGAGTGGGGAGAATTGGCCACCTAGCTGCTCACTGTCACCTCTTCACTCCCTTCTTGCTAGCAAGATAAAAAGAGAGAGCTGTGAAATAAAAATATGTCAAAGTTCCCAAAAATTAAAAAGTCAACATTTTGACATTAACTTTTAAAAGTCAAACTCTTATACCCCTCATGTACCCTTATGTTTATCGTCAATTCTTACTAAATTCGACGTCGTCATGGTGAAGTCCATCTCATTAATTTATCCCCGAACTCAAAATTTGACTTTAATCATAAAGTCAACCCCAACACCCAATTGTGTTTACAATCATTTCATACTAAATTTGACATTTCGGACACGACGGTAAAATTCGTGTCGCAAGATTCCATCCCTAAGGTTTTTAACCATTATGACATTTTGGCCATTTCATGCCAAAATTCCGACTCGACTTATTCTAGTTATTTTTTATTCTGTTGAGGTAATTCTTTTTACATTTACATTCTTGTTAAATGTTCGGGCATCACAGCAAGAATGTGCGTATATACTATTTAATATTTCCTCCGTCTCAAGATAAAAGTCTTTATTACTATTTCAGGTAATTCCAAGTTAAATGTCTATTTACCTTAAATGATCTATTTTTTACAATAATTTGTCTATAATACCCTTATTATTAATTGTTATATTTCTATTCTCTATGCATATTTATGGAGCATCTCTAGTAATGTACAAAAACTATGCAATTAAATGAGAATTTAAATATGGACAATTTTATCATTTTATCATCTTTCTTAATATGCGCAAAAAGTTAACCAGGACTTTTATCTTAGGACGGAGGGAGTAGTATATTTTTTAAGTTTCATCGTATCAAAACAATTAATTATCAACCTAATACAAATGAAATACAAACCAATCAAATCAAATCCAAAAATCCCAACTCATACATAATTAAAATCAAACCAAGTACCTTAATATTGATCTTCCCAAGTTTTCTCTCCATCAAATTCAAATCCCATTAATGTAGGAACAAGTTATTCAAGTTAGCCCCTTCTCAATCTGAAACTCGAATCCTAAACTCATTTTATTTTCTCCCTCTAAAGTACAAAACTAGAGAAATAACCCATTTCATTTTCTCTTCTCAATCTGAAACTCAAATTCTAAACCCATTTAAATCTTGGCTGGAAAAATTAGTTGGAGCAGCCGAAAAAGAATGAATACATCAAACTTTCAGATCTATCAAACCCAACAAAACAAAACAAAAACAAAACAAGGTTCATGGTTATGACTACCAATGTGAAGTTCCTTAGCCCAACCAAAACAAGATTCATTGTTATGAATACCGATGTGAGCTTATCATATTGGGGGCAGCTCCCACATTGGTAGTATGGGATATCAATCTGGTTGATATAGGCTTGGATCTCCCTCTTATATAGCTAACTTTTCGGGAGGAAATAAAAGTTTGAACCTACATCGTAACATTCATCTTCTACATAGTCGCCTAGATTCATTGGATTTTTGAAATAGCGATTGTTTTGGTTGTGGAAGATTGTAATTGCAGACATTTAGTTTCATTCCATGTCTATTTGTTTTAGATCTATTTCTTTTTCATATCTTTCGTTCAATTTATTTTCTTTCTTCAAATGGTGATGGTGGTATTAATGGAGAGGGATGTGCAAGAGTGAGATGTTGGTTGATGTGGAGGTTGGTGGTGAACATACAAATGTATAATCATGATTGAATTTTGGGGGGAAATTAAGATTTGCCCTTGTTGAATTGGAGTTAAAAAAGATAAAGCTTTAGTTTTTTTCATGATATATGGTGGTCTGGTCTTGAGATTGAAGAAAAAATTTAATATCAATCTAACGTATATTTTAGTTTTAGTTTTAGTTTTGTATTTGATAAAGGTTTATACGTCGATCCTTAGATTCCAAGGCTATTGTGCTTACTTTAACAAAGTTGGGGTAGTAAGAATAAGATAGAGAATTTATACTTCAAGTTGTTTAGTATAAAAAAATCATACTTCGAGATCAAATACGCAATTTACCCATCTTTCTATTTATAAATTAAAAGATTATTAGTTACTTTCTAAAAAAAATTGAAACTCAAAATTAATATAAATTCATTTAATTTGAGTGAATAGAATAATAAATTTTGTAAGCTATCAAAAACGTACTACTAACTATAAAATTTATTATTTTATAATTTTGAATGTATAAAATCAATTTTGAATTTCAAAATGTTTACTATCAAAAAGTAACATATCTATAGGAATAGTAATCTAAAACAACCTTAGTTAAGTTTGGCTAAAGTATTTCCTTGTAAATTTTGCATGAAATACCAACAAAAACTTCTTTTAAGGCAACAAATTCATTGAAAATTAGTTTGTTTGTTTTGTTTTTTTGCCGTGGTTATAACTTTCCAAGTTACAGCAGAAACTGTTTTCATGGCAAGTACGGACGTATTAATCAACCAAAAATATACAACAAGAGGTCAAAATGTAGCTATCAAATTCGAGTAGGCACTTTTAATTCAGGTTCATATCCATAATCCAATTCTAGTAATACAAAATATATTAAAATTCAGTGTCGAAACAAGCTACCATGACCTTGGAAACCATAGACCTCGCAAAAGGGATGTAACTCAAGCTATACCTGAAAATCCAACCCACCCAAAAGTTATGATATAAAGATGGTGGAAGAGCAATCAATAAGTCTAGGGGGCATTATTCTAGTGACCCTTTTTTTTTTATGGCTTTTTTTTTGTAGTACCTCCAAAAAAATGTATAATATTTATTTCAATTGAAATTTTTATAAAAAATAGTGTTTTAGGTGTAATTTGAATACATACAAGAAACAGGATTGTAAAGGGTCACTAGAACAATGTCCCCCTAGAAGGACTCGAGAGCAATTTAATTATGTCACGTCACCAGGAGAGGGTTCGGTTATCTGTGTAAAAGTTAAGACATAAAATTGTAGGAAACTAGAGAGCATCGATAGCATAGCATCAACATAAGAATCTTTGTTGCTTTAGAAAGAAGGGGCTTATTCCTCTTGCTAGAGATTGCATTTCATTATATAATTGGTATTTTATGATTAACCTTTTAAAGACGTCATTTTTAGACATTCAAGAAAAAACATTTAACCAATTTTTTTGCCACAACACAATAATGGAAAAACATTTCAGAACAAATAAAAACAATTTATGGAACAGCTTCTAAAGTGCGAAAGTATATTCAGATCTTTCAACATACCAAATAAGAGCACCGAACTCCAAGAAAATTGCCAAGAGTGTCAGCAACTTGTTATGAACCTGCACGATACAGTCGAATAAAGTCGCAAAACATGAGAAACCGATAAATATAGTTTCGCACAAGAAAATAGAGAACTGTACTAAACTTTAACGAGCAGAGTGACTTACGTATAGAGCACAAAACAGGGCAATTATGATGCTTGCAAAATATATAGCTGTTGCGTAAATACGAACGGGATCAAGCATCATGGTCACTTGCCGCTTGGGACCTATGAGGAATACTGTGCTGCCATACAAAAGACTCCAACTTAGCAGCTGGAAAACACACAAGCCACGGAAAATGAGGAAGCAGGGCAAAATAATACATGATGGCTATTCCATCAGAAAAGACGAAAAGAAAATATCATGAAGAAATGCACTAACATATCAATCTCAATTAAGAACGAAATGAAGACCTCATGCAAGATTTATAAAAATGGAAACTAGAAAACATGTTCGAAGTACTTTTTTTTAAAAGTAATTTTGCTCCCAAGTATTGGGAAATTTTGGGTATTTGTGCTTTTACAAAAAAAGCATTATTTCCTATAGCATAATCCAATGTACGGATACTATTAATGAATATATCTCAATATTGACTGATATATTAAACCTAGTTTCAAACCCCAAATTCCAATTCTTATTTTTCCCAGTGCCCTCAAAATCGGACTAAACCTAAAATCGGAATAATTAGTTCCCAGCTGTCAAGAATCAGTTTTTGGCATCATAATTTCTATATGTTTCTTACACCCAGTTCTTTTTCCATACTCAGTTCTTGCAAGGAAAAGAAAAAATATAATCGATTTCAAAGTTTCCTGCAAGTGTCAATGAAGGTAAGACCTAAATGAACATCAGTCAAGTTTGTGAGAATAAGATATTGATGAATGAGTTTTATACCTACGAATTGAGTACGTTTGGCTTGATAATTTATGAGTTCTTAAGCATTTTAAGTTATTATTAGGTATGTATAGTGTTTTTATGTTATTTTGTAGAAAGAAGCAAGGAAACGCAATCGGAGCATCTTTTAGAGTAAAATATGCAAGCAAATGCAAGAAGGGAAGATAGAAGGGTTTTCAATGTCAAGTTGGATGCATGTTCATGGCTTGGGATTTGAATTTTATTGTAGAACTCGTCGAGAGCTTCGATTTGATAGGTGGTGCGTCCCATAACTCCTCACGGATCAAAAGTTATTGCCTTGATATCAACAGAGATCGAAGTTTGGAGTTGCCATTGACATAACAGTTACTTGAAGCTCAATTTCGACCTTGATCCAAACAGAATCTCTCAATGTTTAAAGAATGAAAATTGTAGATCTACTTCTTAGCTTTCCGGAATATCTTGAATTCTCAATCGGGGTTCAGATGAGAGAGTTATGGATATTTTACCAACAAACGTCGAAGCAGAAAATTCCAAAAAAAGTGTCTAGCGCCGGGGCGCCCACATTTCCAGCGTCGAGGCACTCAGAGTTAGAAAATCAGTGCTATGAACGGCATTGCAGTGCCGGGACGCGGCCAAACCAAGTTTTGACTCGTTTTTGCATGTTTTTAGTTTTCCTCCTAAGCTAGCTTAGGAATTAGACTTATAACCTATAAATACATGATGTGAGGCATATAACTAGGAGAATTGAACATAATTCATGAGTAGATTAGAGTAGGAGTAGAATTAAAAGCAAGGAAAATAGTTAGGGTTTGAAGGAGGCACTTGAAGGTTGCAAGAATTGAAGTGAGGGGGGGGGGAGGGGGGGAGGGGGGGGGAGGGGGGGGGGGGGGGAGGGGGGGGAGCGAATCTTAACTGTGACAGAGTTCATTTTTCACTCTAAATCTTTATCTCTTGTACCTTAAAGATGTTTTCTGAATTTATCGGATTAGTTCTTTTATTATTGAAGATGATTTAATCTTTTTATTGAGATTGTTCTGGAACCCAATGTCTAACTTTTATTAATTTATTCTCTTATTGATTATGGTTGATTATATATGAATTGTTTGTCATATTTTGTGCTTCAGGAATGATTGTCTAGCTAGCAATTATATGGGATAACCAATATGATTTTGGGAGATGAAGTATAGGATTAGATCTAAATATGATGACATGGGAAAGTTTATTTTTCTTAGGGTGATTAATAAGATTTGCATATAGGATAGGAATATAGCTATATGGTGACATATGTCGAAGTAATTGTTAATGAGATTGAATAGCTTGATAGTGTTTTGGATATGAATATACCTAAATACCGTATATAACCAAATTTGGAATATGTTCTTAATGAATTTATTCGTAGTTATTTTGCATAGGGATATAGTGAAATAATTTGAATGAATATGTTATATAATTATTTGGGAAAGAGTTATATGGATAATCAAGAATTCTCGGTTAACAATTTGTTATGATTAGTTAGTTGATAAGAGAATGAAAGGATTGAGGAGAAACATTGGGGGAAATTGTAATTTCACGCTTTTAATTTGTTAATATCTTTGTTAATTAGTCAAACTCCTAAATTAGATTGTTTAAATAAAATTGAGTCGATTATGAATTAGTAATTGGAGTAATTAGTTGTTACTATTCCTGTGGGTTCGACAACTCAACTTATCATTATATATACTTGCACGTGGATTTTGCTAGTATAGATTTAGCCCAACAGATATTATAAGCCTGCACAATTCTCAAAATGAAACAGTATTCGCATAGTCAAACAAAGTAATTAGAATGTAGACTTACAACATAGTGCTAACTCAAATACTTGATGGTTATTTACATCAAATGAGGCTTCTATATGTTTCTTTGGGAAGTATCTACAAGGAAACTATTTTATTTACTTTTATGTAGAAAATTTCTCAGTGCATAGAGATTGTTAAGTTGTCAATTGCTCTAAAAGCTCAAAATGTTAGAGAATGGGCCAACCTATTTGTATCGAGATTTAATATTCACCATTACATGCAACCCCTACTCGACTAAATAATGGTGCATCATAATGTACAAACTAATAGATTGTAATAGAACTAATGACATAAGGTGGAACCAAATGCAAGATGGAAAATTTAAAACCAAGACTTTCGGAACAGCTATTTTACCTTTTTAAGTCATGGACTGCTCTAAAAGAAACCAACAAAGATCATGCTTTAACATAGATGACTTCCTAAAATAATAAAGCATGGTTCCTAGTACTTCAAAAACTTCATGATGACATCCAGTTATACAATTCAACAAAGAATGATTAAAATTTGTCAAGAAGAAAACTTGCAGTAACAGAAGAAGGGAAAAAGCTAAGAAATTTATAGGGGGAAACTGTTCCATTGAAACAAAACAGAACCCCATGTTATTGACATTGCTTGCATTTGTACACCCCCTAAATAACATAAAGAGAGTGAAAAGTATAATGAGTTTGATATTGGAGACTGAAAATCAAGAATATATATATATATATATATATATATATATATATATATAATAAATAATAAAGAACATGGATGAGTGGCAATAAAAGTAAAATGAGAATGTGAACAATGATAAGAAGCAAAATATGTAATTAGCCAAAACATCATTAATAAAGTAATATACAAAAATCTTAACACAGACCTTCCAATTGAAAGTAAATTGCCAAAAGAGAATGTTATGCCGAACTTGATTGGATTGAAAAAGACAAGCATTGACTGCAAAATATAGAAGTAAAAATGCATGTTAGTTCCGCCAAAAAGCCAAAGATGTCCCTTGGCCATAGAAATAAATATTTTTTCAGTACTTTACATGTCGCAGTTCTCTTGTTCAACATGGAATAACAGACTAGTAGGAAAACATACAACAACAAATTGATTTAAACCCTATTAGTAAATTAGTAGCAAGCATACTTGTAATAAATACAACCCAAGAGCACTAATATAAAATGATACTGAAGCTACTCCATTTAACTTTTGTTAGTGCAAATAGATTTCCACCAATGTTGCTGCTGTAAGAATGGTATGAAAATTGGAGTAACTAATATTTACATGATAACTGCTGCGCTTTCTTCTAGGTGACTACTTAGCAGTTAAGCATTTCCAGTTTCTCATTGTTTCACCTTCACCTTTTAATCTTTGAGAGAACAAGGTCCAAGCGTCCCTAACAATAATAAAATAAAATAGTAGTACTGTACTTTGTGCATACATAGTTGTACAAAATATAAAAAGTCTAAAACTTGTCACCTTGTTGTGGAAAGCTCGGCCTCAAGTTTTAAAGTGTGGATGAATAAAAAAACCATAAGCTAAATTTATGCTTCATGGTTTCACTTTGGATTGTTTTAGGCTCATAACTTTCATTGCTTTCTCAAAGTTTTTGTTGATTTCTTCAACTTCGATGTTGTCGTTGTGCAACTCATTTTAATATTTTCTTAATTTTATCAAAATCTGCTCTTGAAGAAGAACACAGATCGACTCTCTTAAGTACTACATTGTTGCACCCAATGAGTCCAATTTTATCCACGTCACATTATTGAAGAATGCTCTTAAATAAAAGTGGCGGTGCAGGATGCTCCATAATAATAAACGTGATGCAGGAAGCTCCATAATAATAAGAGGTGGAATGGAAAGAAAAACTTGGTATAAACCCAAAGATAAAAAGGTCATACTCAGTGCACAAGGCTCTTGCATATAGCGGGAACTTGTGAAGGTCATATGTACGCAGCCTTACCTCTATTTACAAAGAGGTTGTTCCGGGACTTAAACCATAAAAAGTGAGCACTTGACTATTGCTCCAAGCACCCAAAGATTGACTGACAAAAAAATTTGAGGAGCTAGGCTTCAGGATATGATACCAAATTCAATGTAGGATAATAGCTCCCATGTTAGAAAAGGAAGAAAGACATCAGCCCGCCCAATTTAGTCAATTGAGAAGAAGACTCCCCCTAATCTACAACCTCCCTGTCTTATTGCAAGGGAGGACCACCGGAGGCAAGTTAGGGAATTCTTCCACCAGCTCTTTTGTTATGGGATTTCTTCTTTTCAAATTTACTCCTGCAAAGGCTTCATCTTCCACAACTCCGGGCTTCAGACAAGTCTTCCATTTGGTATATTTCTCAATTATATTATATTTACTGGAATGAGTTTGAAAAGAAGAAATTAGGCAGTGGTCACTATGGTTTGATAACTTGGAAGATAGAGTTTTCATTGAAAGTTGTTTACTTCTTCAATCTTAAAGGGGGAAGTCCCTTTAAGGGATTGTAAATGGCCTTCAATGTACCACGTGCCACACCGGCTTGAAATGATTACACCTGAATGCAATTTTGGGAACCTATTTTGAACTACAAGTGGGGAAATTTGCTTTCAGCACACAACTTTATTCTTTTAAACTTGTGGAATTACAATACTTGCATTAAACAACTAGGAATCACGAATCAAGTAAACCTTGCGGATCAGGTAAACTTGGAGATTATGATAATTACTCATATACGAAATAACCCCATATCCTAACCAACTATACTAGGAAAGAAAGTAGATACAAAAAATATTCAATATTAACTTAGACACCTAACAATCCCCAATAATATTGGAGAGAAGAGAAATAGAAGATACCATGGATTGAACTCTCAAAGGCCCACATGCATAAGGAAGAACATCGGCGCTTGAAGCCTTGGTAACAATCACCAATATTCTATAATAACAAAATAAATTTTTTTAGGTAATTTTGGCCCTAAGTATGGCAATTGGAACCACCGACCTAGTGATTATTCCTCAAGACTTCTACCATTTTTCATACCTCTTGGGGATTCCATAAAAACAAAATAAAAAAAATCTAAATTATACCAAGTCTAATCTAAATACATAATTAATTAACCATAATCTAAAAAGAACGCTAATATTCTATGACATGCGTCCAACATCACTCTAGTAGTCATATCAAAATGTTTAGGGAAATTCATTTGAACAAGAGATATATTGACCATTATTTCTGCTTTTAGTCTTCAACGTGAATCGTAGATTGAGGTGTTCAGAACACTACAAACCAGCCATTATCCAGTTCAATCGCATAATACCAAATTAAGTTATTATGGCAGACAGACAGAGAGAGAGAGAAATGTAAGTGTGTGTGTGTGTGTGTGTAAGTGTGTGTGTGTGTGTGTATGTATATTTGACAACTAACCGGAATATTTATATACCACAATGAAAAAGAATGCAGTAAGAGATTAAACTCACCAAAAGTGTACAAGCAATACCAGCAACCAAGCATGTAGCAAAACCATAAAGCCTCTGTTGAGAGAGAGAGAGACATAGAGTGTGAGAGAGAATGAACGCAAATAATAATAATAATAATAATAATAACAGTAATAATATCAGCTACCACAACAACAACAATAATTTAATGAATAATAACAAGAAAGGAAATATTATGGGGCAGTCAACAGTGCTTGCACGTAAAATACATATAAAGTGAAAGAAGCTTGTAAAGTCTGTAGATCTGGAATAAATAACTCCTATTAAGCCTTAATGAGAATTGAAGATCAAATAAAGCTTGATCTTATTAGGGAACCTTAGCCTTCCACATAAAAAAGTCAAAGAGGTAGCCTTCTACATAAAAAGAAGCCAAAAAGGATCAAGAAGGTTGGAGAAATAGCCCAAGGGGTCGTGAAGGCAAAAACTACCTCCATCTACTACCTCTGAGTACTGAGGCCTAAGCTTCATTAGATGGTTGCACTATTCAGGATTTACCAATGTCGTATCTTGGAGTGCCCTTGGCGGTTACCTTAATTCTCCTACTTTTGAGCAGCTGATGGTGGTAAGGGCTGGACTGGTGGAAGAATGCCATTTCTCTTTTGGCATAGATGATAACTCGATTTAGACTTCTTTTTGAGTATTTTCCCCAACTTTTGTTGCTCTTTCGATCCTTATTAGGGTCCTAAGTTTGTGGAGGAGATCATGAGGCGTTTCTTTTGGATAGGTTACATGGAGGAAAGGAGGGATTATTTACTTTGCTGAGATCATGTTTATTATAGTAAGGAGGACTGTGTTGGGCCTTTGGAATCTTATGTTTAAAGTCTAAACCTATTTTTGGTGGGTAAATAATTCTGACGATTCCTTTTGGAGTAATCTCTTTTTGACACATTGATTAGTGAGCAATGTTTTCCTCCACAAGAACATTTGGGATGCTAAGAACTAGCCATAATGTGGTTACTGATTAAAGTCCTTCGAACTTCCCTTGGTAAGATACCAAGTCATGGAGGGGGATCTTCCTTTAGTAAAATATTAAGTCACGAAGTGAAGGGGGGAGGGAGGTATTCGGTCTTGAGAGCATCTTCAACATGGTTATAATTATTTGCTTCCTGATATCTTTGCACATTTTTCATCTCGCTTCCTATCCACAATGCCTTGGTTTTTAGTTTTGTTGGTGTGTTGGGAATCTCTCTGGAAAAAATTCACTTCTCTCAGAATTCAAAGAATCGAGAGAGAACGGATTAATCTTACCTGCTTCCTATTAGCTCCTCTTCCTTTTTATTCTCGTTTGCTAGGAGATCAAAAATCTTGGACACTTCAGGCTATTTCTCCCATGTTTTGAGACACTTTTGAAGTGGGCAATAGGTGCCTCTAGGTGTACTTCTATGTTGATTTTTGTATAGATTGGGGAGTTGCCCTCTCCTAAGTATTAGCTTTTTCTACACTTGCTATAGGGCGGGTGGATTCATTTTTCCCCCTATACTTGTATTCTCTCTTTTCATCTCTTCTTCTATCAAAAATATTAAGAATAGAGCACATATTCATTTATGCTTATTCTCATGCACATTCCAAGACCTCTGGTTGACAAGTTCTTTTTAGCCATTTTCGACATAGTAACATAATCTTTGTATTTTTGTACTCGAGTATGAGTGTAGCCTCTCCATATAAAGATGAATATTTGATTAACCATACATGTCAATATTGGAATTGATAGCACAAACAATAGCCCTACAATTCTTTTTACTATTTTCTTCTATTTCATCAAAGTACCAAAAACAACTACATTTCTTTTAGAAAATTTCTTTATGTGCATGACCTATTCTCTCTATAATGAAGTGGCAATTCATTATTATATCCTAAATATGCTACTGATACATTAAAAGTTCATGGGATGGCTGCCTGTGAAATACTTTTTATTATGCACGACTTAAATACACTTGTGACCCCTCAAGTTATACTTCAATTTTCATGCCCAAATTTGACAATCTCCTTTCCTCATGCTGCAAAAAGCTACCAGTGTGATCCCTCCACTAACTCCTATTAATTTAATGAAATCATGCACGTGACCCTTGCATGGCCCATTTATAAGGGCAAAACTCATTTTCTTTGCAGATTCTTCCATTCATATCATGCAATTTGAAGGCATCCCTCTAACTTGCAAAGCCCTAACTTTATCAGCAAATGTTGTGAAGCAAGTTTGTATAAGGCCCACGGGTTGATACTTGATAGATACTATTTTAGGTTGTGAAGAGTATTTTTCCCTTATAAATGGGTTCGGCAAAATTATGTTTGGTTCTGACAACTACGAAGGACTACTGGCCTAATAATAATATACTCTAAATCTCCCTGTCAAGTTGGAAGTCTTATATCACAACTTACAACTTGTTACATAACACAATCTTAAAAATAAAACACTCAAAAACAACTATGAAGGACTCCTTGCCTAATAATAATATACCCTAATAGATCTAATGGTAGACCATGAAAGGATCAAATTAGTTTTTGTAACAACAGGATTGGAACATGAGGTAAATGCAAATGAACTGCAGCTTCAGGAACAAAAGAGTATTTAAGTCATTCACATCCATTACGCCCAGAATCTTCAATCATAACAGAATATGTATAGCAAACAGTGCATTTGGCAACATTACCTTATTCGATTAGTTTATATTCTCTTTCTAACAGTAACAAATTGAAAATAAGGTTAAAATAGATCAAGATTAATTTATCTAAATGCTTCAAAAACGTCTCAAACTCTCTGTACATGGTTTAGAACCATGACATTCAAAGTGAAACAAAAGAAGTATAAACTTTCAGCATCGGGTAGGGAAATCAGGTGTTGATGTGTCTAGGTATCAAACATGTCTATTCCTAAAATAATAGGATACAGGGAATTGATATAAAAGATCCAAATATAGATAAGGGTGCTTGGATACGACTAGTAATGCTGTCAAAAGTTGATATAGTGTGATATTGAGTAAAAGAATGTTAATTACTTGGGGTTAATTTCAACACTAAAGATAGTAGTGGGTTTCTTTAAAGTGAAAAATATTAATGTTGAGGTACTCAATTTAAACCTATATTAATATTAAAGAGTCCGACATAGATACTCAGTTTATAGGTTTAAATTCGAAATACGAAAAGTATATGGGGTAGTGGGTACACAATCATTGTTGGTTATTTGAAGTGTCCAACTGGCAGGTGAAGAATCCTACTCAGACTCGATACGCACACCCATGTCCACTCGTGTGGACTCGGATGATGAGTGAGAGTAACAAGAAAAAAACCAACATTTCTTATGTACATTCTCATGTTAAGTTTTAAATACACACACACATTTAAAACAGTGTGTATGACAATTGAATCCACAACACCACCCCCTCCCCTCCCTCAATCTATCTATATCAAAAATGATTTTTCCCAAGGCTTTACATACTAAAAAATATGGTAATGTTGGCGGTCTCAAAAGTGTCTCAAACTATGTATCATTTGATAAAACAAATGACAGTTTAGTGGGGTGGGGTGGGGTGGGGTGGGGTGGGGGTGGGGGGGTACACAATCATTGTTGGTGATTCAAAGTGTCCAACTGGCAAGTGAAGAATTCTACTCATACTCGATACATATCCCCATGTCCACTCGTGTGGACACAATACTTCACCCTCAAGTGATGAGTGAGAGTAACAAGAAAAAAGCCTACGTTTCTTATGTACATTCTCATGTTTAAAAAATTTAAGTTTTAACTACAGACACTCACATTTAAAACGGTGGGTCCGACTATTGACTCCCCAACACCCCCTCCCCCTCCCCCTCCCCCTCCCCCTCCCCCTCCCCCTTAATCTATCTATATCAAAAATGTTTTTTCCTATATGTGAATCTATATCAAAAATGTTTTTTCCTAAGGCTTCACATATTAAAAAATAGAGTAATGCTGGGAGTCTCAAATATTTTTTCTCAAATTATGTATCATTTGGTAAGACAAATGACACTTTATACCATAGTCAATCACAAGAGATGTATTCAACTAATGAAATGATGTCACATCATTTGATACAAAAAAGAAAAATTGAAACACCCAACATTATCCTACAAATTTATGTTACATTGATCCATCACTTTGCCTTAAAGTATCTATGCCCGACACTGGATATACTCAGACAAAGATTGGACACTTCATTTTAGTGTAAAAAATTTGTAAAAATTGAGTATCAATGTCGGACTCTTCAAAGTACGGCGGTCTAACCAGCACAGTTCAAAATTTCGGTGTCTCGGCCGATATATCGGAGTGTCATCGTACCACAACCTATGAGTCGGAAAATCAGTAATTATTCATGTAAAGGGTATATTTCGGCCTATCGGCATAGTGGAACGGTTTCGTACCAAAAATAATGGAAAATTTAGATGTAAAGGGGAGAAACGTCACATACAATGTATTTAATACGTTTTAATAGTACCTAAGTTGAAAAATATAATAAAAGTAGTATTCAAGTTAACTACAACTTATAAAATTATATTTAAACTACTTAGCAAAAAACAATATACATACTATATAGTATTTTTCAGTTAACTAGAGTTTAAAAAAAATTGCATCCATTTTACTTGCAAATAAAAATATATATTTATACATATTAATTAAAATAAATTGTACCTATATAGTACCTAGTTAAGTACAACTTGAAAATATCTTAAGAAAATTGATCAATTTTTATGTAATGTACATTAGACACGTCTGCAAGATATCTATTTTATCATTTGGACAATGCTATGTGTACTAAATAGTATGTTTTTGTGAGCTTAATTAGTCCATCTTCTTGTTCTTAGTATTTAGCAGAATTTTTTAAAATCTTTTCGAAGCTCCAAACTAGCATACTGTCGCGTATTGCCTAAAACCAATAATGAAACTGATGCCGAGTCAAAAATTTACCATCCGAAATATAGACCGCTACCACAACTTTGAACCATGTCGACCAGACACTCCACGTGTAACTTAGCTAAAATATAAGACCAGTGTCACTAGATAACATGGAAAGAACCTCGAGTCTATACGAGTTAATAAGCCCGCAAATAATCATTTTGGAGACAATTTGGTTTGTCTAGCATACACCTTTAGGTTTCATCCAACCTATACATACTCTCTTCTCCAACTCAGCTAGTGAAATTTTTTGGGAAATAATATGGTTTGTATAGCATACACTTTTCCTTTTTCTAATGCCATTATTGTCACCCCCTATTAGGTTTCATCCAAGCCATACATACTCTCTCCCTTAAATTTCCCCTTCTATTAACAAAGAATTTTTAATCTTGTAGTTAGGGCCACAAAAACAAACTCCCATTCTCAAGTTCTTTTGAGTGAGCCTAAATCTGTAAAGAAATCATAGATGGAGGAGGGAAACAGAGACGTATACTGCATAGTGTCTAAATTTTCTTCATTTGGTCAATTTCCTTTATTGTACAATTTTTGTCAGTTTGTTTTGAACTTAATTTCTTTTGATCAATGAGCTACTGCTAGTATTATAAACCACATTCTATTAGTTGCCGACTGAATGCAAGTAGCATATTTGTTAATTCATAAATTCTTAACCAAACTTGATCTCCTCTTCAAGAATAGAATAGGTTTTTTCTCTAACATAAAGTCATACCATTTGTACCGCCTGTGCTTCTTCTTTACCTTTATTTGGGGGAAAAATACTCCCTCTGTTCTAAATTATAAGATCATTAGTTACAATTGAAAGTCAATCTGACATAATTTTAACCTCATAATTGATATGATTCATTAACAATTCTGAAACAATAAATCTTATAATTACTATTACTTTTTAAATAGCGTACAATATGCCTCATTTTATTGACTAAAATAAAATAAATCTGTGTCAATTTTGAGTTTACAAATGTCACAAATTGACTTTCAAAAGTTTGTTACGGTCATTTTAGAACGGAGGAAGTATCTCATAATTAAACTTAGTTAGTTGATCCTTAAAACCCCAGTTGAACTAATATATGGGATGTTTTTGAAATCCAAGTCTTTAACTAAATATTAACACCTGTATGTTATCAATTTATCATAGCAACTGTACCAAATGGAAATCTACACTACACTGAAAGAAAAATAAAATTAAGCAATTGGTTTTAAGTCGAAAACCCCAAATCATAAAAGAATCTAAAATTGCAGTTACTTGTTAAGCAATGATATATATATATATATAACAAAATACAACTACCCTAATAAATCATCTAGGTGCAAAGTTTGGAATAAATCCACCGTCCATAAATACACAGCTAGTATATATATAGCAAATAATAGAGAGAGGGAGAGAGAGAAAGAGAACCTGTTGATAGGACAAGGTACAGCTTCGATTGAAGTCGTCCATGAAAGCAAAAGAACTTTCTTCTTCAACTGGTTCTTCTTCCACATCCATTCCTACTAAAATCTTCACTTTCTCCATTGCTTTGTTCATCTTCTCCATTTTACTCAATCTCTCTCTAACTATGTTAAATGTATATACAGATCTGCGATTTGTGACGAATAATTGAATGTAAGGTAGAGGAAGAAGAAGAATTTGGTTCAATTTTCAATTCGATCAAACCTTAGTAATTAAGCAAGTTTGATATGTGACCGAGTGACCGGTGGGACTGATAAAAAATGGGATAAAACTTAAAAGACCCACATTCTATTTACAAGAAAGACTTTAATTACCCCAACAAAAAAAAAGCCATGAACTTTAGTGTTTTTTTTTTTCAAAAAAAAAATGAACTTTAATTTTCTATTTCAATTAATGATGTCTTAAAAATGTAACAACAAAAACCAAAATTTAATCATGCCTCCAACCTAAGTTAACTATGATATGTCTTTAGATGTTACAATTGATTTTTTATTTATTTATAATTTATTAATAACATTATATTAAATTATTTTAAATAAAGTAAAAAATAATTAAAAATATAAGTAGCCACTTTATTTATTTAAAAACGACTTAAAATGAAACTAACCAATTTATTTATTTTAAAAATAAATTAATTTAGTTTAATTAACATTAAAAACACCCATATAATATTGAACCTTCATCAAATTGATTCAAAAATGTAACTAACCATTTTATTTGGTTAAAAATAAAATAAGAATACAAAATTATTTTCTTCAGTCAACTGAAAAATATTTTATTTTTTAAAAATAAAATGGCTACTTTCATTTTGAAGTCATTTTTTATTCAATAAAATGATTAATTATAGGTTTAGGTTGTTTTTATTTAGTTAAAATAGATTAATTATATTTTCTAAAATTAAATAAAATGAATACTTTCATTTTAAGTCATTTTTTATTAAATAAAATGATTATTTATAGGTTTAGTTTGAATTTATTTAGTTAAATATCTTAATTATATTTTTTTAAAAATAATTAAACAAAATGGCTACTTTCATTTTTAAGTCATTTTTTATTAAATAAAATGACTAGTTATAGGCTTATGTTTAAGACTTCGTTGGTTTAATTGAAAACAAAAACAAAGTTAATAGATTTTTTTTTTGAAAGAAAAACAAAGTTGATTGGTTGTTTTTTACGATAAAGTCTTACAAAAAAGTTCAATTTTTGTTTGAAATTGATTTTAAAAAGTCTAAAAGAAAATAAGGAAAATTCACTTTTATGTTTGAAATTTTAAATAGTCTAGAGGAATATATTAATTATATAGAATTAAAAAATAATCCCTGCCTTCTAAAATATTTTAAAGTTAATTTGAGATTTTCAAATTTGAAGTTGATGCGAATTTATTTAATTTTAGTCAATTACAATGATGAAATTGTAAATTTTCTAAATGCTTAAATATGAATTAGTACCTTAAACTATAAGACATATTCCACTTCGGTGATCCACATTTCAATTTTGTCAATTAGATGATTGAACTATTAATTTTTTCCAATTGCAACAAATTGAGACTGTCATGTCAGAAATTACTGACGTGACTATTTGTGCGGGGCCATAGGAAGTTGGTGTGGCTAAAAAAATAGTTTTTTAATTATGGATTAAACAAATCTAATATAATTGAGGGTAAAATGGTCCACCAATAATTCAAACAAATTAAACATTAACTTAAAATATTCAGAACGTATACAATTGATCTAAACCTCCACCACAGTCGATCTAAAGCAAGCCCTAACTCGGTCGAAAAAAACCCTAGCTCAAGAACTGCAAATCAATGATTTCGGCGAAGAAATAGTGAGAATCAACGATTCCAGCGAAGTAAGTATTTAATTTAGCTCTTCTCTATTGCTACCGCAAAAGTAAAAAGCTTACTCAGATCCCCCGAAAAAGTCCTAGCATCATCGATCGACTGAAAAGATTTAACGAAAACAAGCGAGCTAGGGTTTCAGTTATCTACCCCCCAAAAAATCCCTCACTGAAAATGGAATTTACTAGTATGGAAGATGAACTGGAGTTGGGCGAGCCTCTAACCTCTTGATTCGATTGGTGAGTCTCCAAGGTGTTATTGTGGGTATAGAGCTCGAAAGAAGATATTTTGGACTAAGAGTAATTAGGGAAGAAGGTTCTTTGGTTGTCCACAATGGAGCAAGGTACTAGTACTGTAGTAATATAGTTTTGGTTGGCTGAGTTTTCTCTTATTCTCTAAAATCATTAAAAATACACTTGTGTTGGAATTGTACTAATTTTTTTATGTTTTGAATTGGTTTTTATCAACCATGCAGGACAAATTGACAAGTAAACACTGCAACTTCTTTTGTTAGTATGACCAGGAGATTTGTAAAAGGTCTAAAGAAGTTTTACCTAAGTTGAAACTTATGATAAGTGCTCTGAATTTAGAAATAGAAAGGAAGAAGTATGAAATTGAGAGAGGCACTGAAAAAATAATTGAATTGGAAAAAAGCAATGAAAAGCTTCAATTTGAATGTGCAAAGCAAAGTGAAGAGGTTGGAAGACTGAGAAAGGTGATTGCATTGTTGAGAAGGAAGGATAAAATGTGTACTGCTTCAATTAAAGCCATGTTGTTAGGCATGATATTTATATTCATGTCAGGACAACTATATGTGAATGATAGTGGTGAATGATTGTAATTTATAGTTTGAATTATGTATAAAAAAACAAGTTTGCAATGAATGGTGCAAGTTGGTTTTAACCTATGAAATAACAAATGTTTGTAATTTTGCAATTGTTTGGAATGGTAAAAAAATTTAGAATATTTTTTAAGTTGTTGTGCCTCTTAAATTTTATTGATGACAAAAGTTATTTTGCAATGAATGGTGCACAAAACACTGCTGCAACAAACAGATGCTGTGACGCCCCCAAATTCGGGTCCCTTCGAACCTCGGATCCGGTCCGCCACGATACGTCTATCGTCAAACTATTTATATATTTTATTCATAACTTAATGAATAAACTTTACTTATTACAAATTAGAATATAAATTCATTCCATTTTCAGGATCTGCACAATGACCCCAAACTTTTATAAGTTTCACAACTTGGTCATTTACTATTCCTGTTTTACATCATATTCGATGTTATAAAAATATGCGGAATAATTTAAACTTTTTCAATCTCCTTCAAAAAATAATCTTCTATTGATATCTTAACTTGAATCAATTACAAATCCCTGAATCAAATTATGTTATGATTCATTCTATTCGAATTACTATATAAACTTTTACATCTCGATTCAAAATCCTCTATGTATCACATAGTATACCTATAAAGCCTCCAAATTCAGGTACTTAAAACCCGAACTCGATACTTTACGATACCATTTCTATGAGCGGAATAATACTAATAATAATAACAATAATATAGATATCAACTTAATTTACATATTTATCAAAGTCTAAATCCCAAGTACGCAACCTTTAATGCATTCCTCACAATACGTGATAGGTAATATATATCATACTTGTCTTAATAAAGATAACTATTACATAAAATGGCATTGAATTCATTCTGCAACCTTTCCTTTCCCTTTATTCTTAGCCGAGCCTTCTACTTGTTCACACTTAGCTGAAAACATTTAAATTAAGCAAGGATGAACATTTGAGTGCCCAGCAAGTAATAGCAATTATATATATATATATATATATATATATATATATATATATATATATATATATATATAAGCTGAAAGAATTTAAATATTTTCTTTATACTATCCTTCTACAACAAATCAATAGTTGTGAAGTAATCTGAACCGATAATATTAACATAACAACCCTCTTTCAAATTTTAAAACTACGCACTGACTATATATAGGGTTAAGGGGACATACTATGAACATTATTTTCATTTTCGAATAGGTTTAGCAGAACTTCATCCGCAAACCGTCATAACTTACGGGCACGAGGGTGTACATCCCATGGACCATGTATTAATCAATACTGCATGCAAGAACGATCGAATCGTTCACTCTGTCCGCCTTGGGCGCATAAAAGTTTTCCCGTGTAAGGGATGTTCATACTTGTCGGGGTTCCAAACCAAAGCAATTCGGTTGGATAATAATAAGGTTTTATCTTGTTCAACAATAATGTAAGACCCCGAATTTTATGAAATAAAAATATTCAATTTTTCTTATAATTACTATTCAGTAAATGGTTAAATTGATAAATATTAAAGTTAAGGGTGATATATAAATTTTTTTTTCTAAATACACAAGTGGTTATAAAATAATCATTGTTGTCGGGGAATATTCGTTTGGTCGTGGAATATTCTTTCTGTCGGAAAATATTCGTACGACGGCGCAGCTATTTGTGGGCCCCATAACGAATAACTGTCGGATGAAGATAACGACAAAAATTGAGTTTTTATAATTAACGGCGTAATTGTTACCGTTAACACTGTTGGAATACCCGGTGGTTAAAATACAGTAATACGCGTTGTTACACAGTAACACACGGATTGCACAGTATTTTTGAATTATTGATCCTTACGTAAGAAGACACTACTCAATAATTATTACAGTAGTTATTGTTCAATATTTTATTTTATTTATTTAATAATTGCTACGTTAATATTTTATGTTATTGTTGTTTTAATAATTGTCGCTGCACAGTATTTTCTATTATCAGATCAATAATTCATATTATTTGAATAATATTATTAGATAGCATTATTGGCAATGTCTAGAAAGTTCTGTCTAATGAGAGATTTGGTCATCTAATTGCGCGCCAATAAGGAGAAATCCTTATTGGAAAGCCCCCTCTTTCCTGGGAACGGCCTGGTTGTCATAAATGTGATTCTGTAATATTATTTGTGAATAATTAATTATTGATTCATATGATAAGGAAATATTTATTTTATGTGGATATAAATGAGGGATATATTTTTGTGGTTAAAAATGAAGGAGTTAATGTTGAGGTCTTATCAATATTTTTGTCGAAATTAAGGTATTAAAAATCAGGATTTTTGAGATATTTTACGGGGGTTATAATTTTTAATCCGACCGTTGGATCGTGGTAATTTTTGGATATGTTATACATATATAAGTTGAGTATATGTCCACAAATTTTGAACCGTTAAAAATGAACGAATGATTTGTTACGAATTTTATGAGATGACTAGTTCAGAAATTGTTGAATTTTCAGAGTTTATCAATTTGGTGGAAAATTCTAGAATTGGTAGGCCCCACTCTTGGTTGGTGAAGAAATGTGCTGAGATTTTTATTCAAATGTGGTGGGTGGGAATAGTAGCAGGTAAAGCCATCAGGTTGTAGGTTAAGTCTGCTTCGGCGTGCTAACATTTTCCTATAAATAGAGGGCTAAGTTAGAATTGAAAATCACACCAGAATTCATAAGTTTTCTCTCTTTCTCTCTCTAGATTATTGAGTATATTTTGTGAGTATTTAGATACTTTGGAGTTTCTATTCATCAGTGCAAGTATTCTTCAGCGTCATATCCGATATCCAGTCAGAAGTGCTGCTCTTTTGAGGTAAGGGATAGTAAGGGATAGTAGGGGATATTAAGGGATGTTATATTCTTCATAATGATGTTATTCTTTCAATATCATTAGACTGAAATATTGGTATAGACTTTATTGTAAAATTTCTACCTTTTTGAGTCGGGATTACTATTTACGTATACGGCACTATTCACGTATACGACACTATTCATGTATATAGCATTATTTACGTATATGACATTATTTACGTATACGGTACTATGTACGAATACGGAGTACTATTCACAAGTTACTATTCACGAGTTACTATTCATAAGTTACTATTCACGAATACTATTCACGACAAAAATTGGTTTCTTTTTCTGACCAAATTATCGTTGATTTATGATTGTTGCTCTTGAAAATAAATGCAGTTGTTGATCATATTGTTTTTATTATCATATATAACATTTTTATAACTCTGATGTTGAATTTCTCTTTCACTTGAGTGTAAAGATGGGTAAATTATTGGTATGATCGTGACTAAGGAATATCTTTGGCATGTAGTGCAAAGATGAATTGTTAACTGGTATGATCATGACCATTGAATTTATAATTGAATATCTTTAGCTTAAGTGCAAAGGTGAATTGATCAAAATGGTTATAATTATTGTTTATATAAATTCTGACATGATTATATATTTTTTTGAGATATTAATATATTTGGCTTGTAGTGCAAATATGAACTGCTGAGAAATATCTTTGGCCTGTAGAGCAAAGATGAACTGTTGATGAATATATTTGGCCTGTAGTGCAAATATGAATTGTTGAGGAATATCTTTGGCATGTAGTGCAAAGATGAATTGTTGATGAATATCTTTGGCCCGTTGTGCAAAGATAATCTGTTGTTGAATATCTTTGGCCTGTAGTGCAAAGATGGTCTGTTGATGAATATCTTTGGCCCGTAGTGCAAAGATAAATTTATTAATATGATTATAAACATGAACTGTGATTTGGTATAACCATGATCTTTGATATTTCAGGTGATGAAAATTATCTTTGTCCTGGATGAGAAAAGAAATTTAGAACAACAATTACGATTATGAGTTACACATGTGATTGTGGACATGAATTATTAATTGATGTTACAGGGATAAAATATTGTTGGTGGACTTTTAACATGGAGAAGATAATAGACTTTATAGTCTATTTGACTCTTCTAATGGATTGCTCGTTCCGCTGCAACTATGGTTGAAAAATTTTATCATCTACCATATGTTCTAAATCTCTGATTTATTACTGATGAAGGCTATTGATAATTTAATTATCTTTAGTTATGATATTCTTTACTGGGCTAGTTGTGCTCACCCTTCTGTTTCACAATTCCTTTCAGGTAATAAGAGTGTAGCTGGGTCGAGCGGGGGTAACAAGGGATTAGAACGGTGGTCATCATTTAGTAGTTATATTTGGTGAATAAAATAGGGTGAAGCGAACCCAACGTTGGAAGGGTGTTTTGCCACTGTCATACAAGATGTCTAATGACATATAACCTCGTGTCATCATAAGACAGGGTTGTGCACATCCACTTGCTGAGTATATCTATGAGCACTACCTATATAATCTTGGTGTTTGTTTGAAGTATAATTCTCAATTAGAGACAGTGGAGATAATGATATGTCAAGAGAAGACTCACCATTGGGAAGAATATGATAGTAATCTTCTCATTTTTCTTTGGAGTCTATTGGGTCAATCAAGGATAATTCTGTGGCCATATGATATCTATCATAACTTAGACGCATGGCCTCCCATCTACGAAGGTTTCCTTGAGCACTTCTCAAAGATTCTAATTTCTAAAACAGTTTTTGACTATACCTTTATGTAAGGTGTCATTGTGAGGTGCTGTCCACGGTTGGGACATGAGTCACATTTGGTATATATTTGTATCTAAACTCACAGCATATGTGTTGTTGTATTTTGCACGACAATTGTTGTAATAAAGTTATAGTGATTTTCTGTACCATGTATTTGGCGACTCAGAATAGGTTGGATGGAATGGACCTGTTTTGGGGTCGTTACATTTTGGTATCAGAGCTTAGGGATATGGTCTCTGGCGGAGATCGAAGAATAGAACTAGGAGGGGAGAGATGAGTAAATCCTTCGCTAGTGTGTCCTACCGAAGCTTATTTGTTGGTCAGTCATAATATCGGGATATTATATGATATGTTAATTTGTTAAATTAACCCTTATTTTGAAGCTGTATTCTAGAATGATATCTGAAATACAGGAGATGAGCAATGAAGAAATTATGATGACAAGGAAGATGGAATCTGAAATGATAGTAAGGTATTCTCAACTTTTCGAAATAGCAGGTACGTAAATTTCGGGGACGAAATTTCATAAGGAGGGGAGATTGTAAGACCCCGAATTTTATGAAATAAAAGTATTCAATTTTTCTTATAATTACAATTCAGTAAATGGTTAAATTGATAAATATTAAAGTTAAAGGTGATATATGAAATTTTTTTTCAAAATACACAAGTGGTTATAAAATAATCATTGTTGTCGGGGAATATTCGTTTGATCGTGGAATATTCTTTCTGTCGGGGAATATTCGTACGACGGCGCAGCTATTTGTGGGCCCCATAACGAATAACTGTCGGATGAAGATAACGATAAAAATTGTGTTTTTATAATTAACGGCGTAATTGTTACCGTTAACACTATTGAAATACCCGGTGGTTAAAATACAGTAATACGCGTTGTTACACAGTAGCACACAGATTGTATAGTATTTTTGAATTATTGATCCTTACGTAAGAATACACTACTCAATAATTGTTACAGTAGTTACTGTTCAATATTTTATTTTATTTATTCAATAATTGCTACGTTGATATTTTATGCTATTGTTGTTTCAATAATTGTCGCTGCACAGTATTTTCTATTATCAGATCAATAATTCATATTATTTGAAGAATATTATTAGATAGTATTATTGGCAATGTCTAGAAGTTCTGTCTAAGGAGAGGTTTGGTCATCTAATTGCGCGCCAGTAAGGAGAAATCCTTATTAGAAAGCCCCCTCTTTCTTGGGAACGGCCTGGTTGTCATAAATGTGATTCTGTAATATTATTTGTGAATAATTAATTATTGATTCATATGATAAGGAAATATTTATTTTATATGGATATAAATGAGGGATATATTTTTGTGGTTAAAAATGAAGGAGTTAATGTTGAGGTCTTATCAATATTTTTGTCGAAATTAAGGTATTAAAAATCAGGATTTTTGAGATATTTTACGGGGGTTATAATTTTTAATCCGACCGTTGGATCGTGGTAATTTTTGGATATGTTATACATATATAAGTTGAGTATATGTCCACAAATTTTGAACCGTTAAAAATGAACGAATGATTTGTTACGAATTTTATGAGATGACTAGTTCAGAAATTGTTGAATTTTCAGAGTTTATCAATTTGGTGGAAAATTCTAGAATTGGTAGGCCCCACTCTTGGTTGGTGAAGAAATGTGCTGAGATTTTTATTCAAATGTGGTGGGTGGAAATAGTTGCAGGTAAAGCCATCAGGTTGTAGGTTAAGTCTGCTTCGGCGTGCTAACATTTTCCTATAAATAGAGGGCTAAGTTAGAATTGAAAATCACACCAGAATTCATAAGTTTTCTCTCTTTCTCTCTCTAGATTATTGAGTATATTTTGTGAGTATTTAGATACTTTGTGAGTTTCTATTCATCAGTGCAAGAATTCTTCAGCGTCATATCCGATATCCAGTCAGAAGTGCTGCTCTTTTGAGGTAAGGGATAGTAAGGGATAGTAGGGGATATTAAGGGATGTTATATTCTTCATAATGATGTTATTCTTTCAATATCATTAGACTGAAATATTGGTATAGACTTTATTGTAAAATTTCTACCTTTTTGAGTCGGAATTACTATTTACGTATACGGCACTATTCACGTATACGACACTATTCATGTATATGGCACTATTTACGTATATGACATTCTTTACGTATACGGTACTATGTACGAATACGGAGTACTATTCACGAGTTACTATTTATGAGTTACTATTCACGAATTACTATTCACGAGTTACTATTTATGAGTTACTATTCACGGATACTATTCACGACAAAAATTGGTTTCTTTTTCTGACCAAATTATCGTTGATTTATGATTGCTGCTCTTGAGAATAAATGCAGTTGTTGATCATATTATTTTTATTATCATATATAACATTTTTATAACTCTGATGTTGAATTTCTCTTTCACTTGAGTGTAAAGATGAGTAAATTATTGGTATGATCGTGACTGAGGAATATCTTTGGCATGTAGTGCAAAGATGAATTGTTAACTGGTATGATTATGACCATTGAATTTATAATTGAATATCTTTAGCTTAAGTGCAAAGGTGAATTGATCAAAATGGTTATAATTATTGTTTATATAAATTCTGAAATGATTATATATTTTTTTGAGATGTTAATATATTTGGCCTGTAGTGCAAATATGAACTGCTGAGGAATATCTTTGGCCTGTAGAGCAAAGATGAACTGTTGATGAATATATTTGGCCTATAGTGCAAATATGAACTGTTGAAGAATATCTTTGGCCTGTAGTGCAAAGATGAATTGTTGATGAATATCTTTGGCCCTTTGTGCAAAGATAATCTGTTGTTGAATATCTTTGGCCTGTAGTGCAAAGATGGTCTGTTGATGAATATCTTTGACCCGCAGTGCAAAGATGAATTTATTAATATGATTATAAACATTAACTGTGATTTGGTATAACCATGATCTTGATATTTCAGGTGATGAAAATTATCTTTGTCTTGGGTGAGAAAAGGAATTTAGAACAACAATTACGATTATGAGTTATACATGTGATTGTGGACAGGAATTGTTGATTGATGTTACAGGGATAAAACATTGTTGGTGGAATTTTAACATGGAGAAGATAATAGACTTTATAGTCTATTTGACTCTTCTAATGGATTGCTCGTTCCGCTGCAACTATGGTTGAAAATTTTTATCATCTACCATATGTTCTAAACCTCTGATTTATTACTGATGAAGGTTATTGATAATTTAATTATCTTTAGTTATGATATTCTTTACTGGGCTAGTTGTGCTCACCCTTCTGTTTCACAATTCCTTTCAGGTAATAAGAATGTAGCTGGGTCGAGCGGAGGTAACAAGGGAATAGAACGGTAGTTATCATTTAGTAGTTATATTTGGTGAATAAAATAGGGTGAAGCGAACCCAACGTTGGAAGGGTGTTTTGCCACTGTCATACAAGATGTCTAATGACATACAACCTCGTGTCATCATAAGACAGGGTTGTGCACATCCACTTGCTGAGTATTTCTATGAGCACTACCTATATAATCTTGGTGTTTGTTTGAAGTATAATTTTCAATTAGAGACAGTGGAGATAATGATATGTCAAGAGAAGACTCACCATTGGGAAGAATATGATAGTAATCTTCTCATTTTTCTTTGGGGTCTATTGGATCAATCAAGGATAATTCTGTGGCCATATGATATCTATCATAACTTAGACGCATGGCCTCCCATGTACGAAGGTTTCCTTGAGCACTTCCCAAATATTCTAATTTCTAAAACAATTTTTGACTATACCTTTATGTAAGGTGTCATTGTGAGGTGCTGTCCACGGTTGGGACATGAGTCACATTTGGTATATATTTGTATCTAAACTCACAACATATGTGTTGTTGTATTTTGCACGACAATTGTTGTAATAAAATTGTAGTTATTTTCTGTACCATGTATTTGGCGACTCAGAATAGGTTGGATGGAATGAACCTGTTTTGGGGTCGTTACAAATAATCTATAATTCAACATATATGTATACGGGTAATTAACAAAGGTGTATCAATATGTGATTAAATGCAATGATTATCCAAGTGGGGACACTTATATAACCATTTATAGAAATTATCGAACAGAATATATATCTAAATTACTATATACTAACATGTTGATAATCAATGAGCGTATATAATATAGGGTTAATAATATGTACAGTAATAATATAATTCTGAAACATTCTTACTCATGTCCATTGCATAAAGAAAATGCAAAGGTAGGATACTTGCCTGATGCGATGCTTACAATACGCAACTTAGTTTTATCTTTTATATCACGACTTATCATTAATCAGATCATTCATTCTATTAGAACAATATACTATAACATATAGTACTGCATTTCGCAGTCAGCACATAACCTAATCACATTATCACACATGTTCAACAGTTATTGCATCACAAACAAACATTAATACAGTCAAAATATCTAAGTCCAGATTAATTTCTGAAATATGTCGGTGTACCGACAGCTTTATCGGATAATTATCGAGTCTAAGACTCTATTCCGAAGCTCAATAACTATAAGTATCAGTCATAACATTTTAAATGACTTAATAAACATTTAATATAATTTATCAAGAATTTCAAACACCAAAATCATTATCAAATGATTTAAGTATTCAACAATTCTATTATCATTTAATTATTATTTAACTATTAGTGATGTAAGACCCCAACTTATTATAAATAAAATTGATTTTTCTTTATTTATTATTTTGAAATAGTAAGGGTTAATTTGATTAATGTGATTAGTTATGGGTAAAATGAGCAAATATTTCAAATAAGCAAATGGTTATAAAATATTAATTATTGTCGGGGAATATTCGTTTGATCGTGGAATATGCTTACTGTCGGGAAATATTCGTACGACGGCGCAACCTTTTGTGGGCCCCATAACGGAAAGCGATTGGATGAAGAAAACGACAAGTATAAGTTGTTTATAAATAACGGCATAGTTGTTACCGTTAATACTGTTGGAATACCCGGTGGTTAAAACACAGTAATACGCATTGTTGCACAGTAGCACACGTTATTACACCAATTATTGATTCTTACGTAAGAAGGCACTACTCAATAATGGTTACAGTAATTACTGTTCAGTATTTTATTTTATTGATTCAATAATTGTTGCGTTGATATTTTATATTACTGTTGTTTCAATAATTGTCACTACACAGTATTTTTCATTATCGGAGAAATAATTCATATTATCTGAATAAAATTATTAGATAACATTATTGGTAATGTCTAGAAAGTTCTGTCTAAGGAGAGGTTTGGTCACCTAATTGCGCGCCAGTAAGGAGAAATCCTCATTGGAAAGCCCCCTCTTTCTTGGGAGCTGCCTAGTTGTCAGTATTGTGCCTAGTTGTCAGTATTGTGATTCAGTAATATTATTTGTGAATAATTAATTATTAATTTATATGATGAGAAAAATATTCATTTTATGTGGATATAGATGGAGAAAATTTTTTAAAGTGACAATTGTTGAAAATCGATATTTTATCTTTTCTGATAAAATAATATTTTATTATATTATTATAATATAATAATGATGATATTTTTACAATGAATGTGGGATATATGAGTATATGAGGAGGAAGAGTATTTTTGTTACAAAAATTGTTTAAAACATGTTAAACATGTCTGTGGGGGCCCATTTCTTGACTGAAATTTGATTATAGCTTGTAGAATCGTCCGTTTGTGGATTTTGGCCAATTTCTGTTTGGAATTTGGAAAAACTTTCTTCTGCAAAGTTGTAGAGAATTGAATTTCCTATAAAAAATTGCGAGATTCGAATTTTCTGATAAAAGGGCTATTTATTATGAATTATTGAAGTTCCAGAGTTCTGAAATAATTAATTTTTGGAAGTTTAAAATTTTTTAAATAACAAAAACATTTTTTTCATTATGGTGTGTTCCACATGTGTGTTGAATGGGCTGATTTCAAATTTTCTACGGTTGGCTTGAAAATTTATACAAATATATTATTAATTTATTAAATTTTTTGATTTGATGTTCTAAGCATTTTCCTATAAATAGGGTGCTTAGGTTAGAATTAAAAATCACATCAGAAATTAAAGATTTCTCTCTCGATATATTGAGCGTATTCTTGTGAGTATTTTAATACTTTGAGTGTTGCTATACGGTACAAGTTCAAGTCATAGCCTATATCCGGTGTTTCAACTAGAAGTACTGTCTTTACCAGGTAAGGGATGTTATTTTATTTAAAAATGATATTATTACTTCAATATCATTGTGCCGAAATATTGGTTGGAATTTTTTATCAAATTTAGAACTTTTCATGTCGGGGTTACTATTCATGAGTTACTATTCATGAGTTACTATTAATGAGTTACTATTCACAAGTTACTATTCACGAGTACTATTCACGAAGCATAATGATGTTTTTTTGTGAAATTTTTATCTTTTAGTGTCGGAGTCACTATTCACGTATACGGCACTATTCACGAATACGACACTATTCACAGAAAAATTAAATTTTCGTTTGTGTCCAAGATTGTCTGTTATGGTTCCAATCTTTGATTGGATCTATATTTTGATCTTCATTTTTGAATTCTGCTCCATAATAGTTATTGTGGAGTATTTTTAAAAATGGATAAACCGAAGTACGAATGTGACAACCCGAGAATTTAGATAATTATTAAAATCCTAAAATGATGGATTAAAGGTTATAAGATTTGACAACCACTTAGTTTCTGGTATTGATAATCATTGAAACCTAATGTCGCGCTATTTGCTATATGCATGTTGATAAGGTGATTCTTTTCTCATGTGTATAACGAATAGATAGAGAATATAAGGTTAAGTACGAGTTCTTAAAACTCATACTTATGGTACGTTCGTGACTCATAATTATATGAAATGTTTATGAACCCCTCAGCGAATGGACGCCAAAGGTCTGACTAGGACAAGTTCTTAAACTCATATGATTGTGGAAAGTTCCTGAACTCATAATGTGTGGTAAGTTTGACGAACTGGTATAGTTATGTTGAGATTGGAGAATTGAAGATGATAGAAATAGATAGACTTATTAAGAAATGGATCAGTAGAGAAATTGAAGTTGATGGTGGAATCATAGGTATTCCAAATCTTCTAGCTATGCTAGACTTCGACATTTTTGACATCAAGCTAAATTCGCACTGATGTGCCTTTCGAAATAAAATGAATTTTTGTTATCCTCAACACAGGGTTACAACTGTGTAGAAGTGGGCTTCGTACTACTAACACATCATTACCTGTTGTGGCGTGATGACACCAAAGATGATTTTCAAAGATTTTTGAACTGTTTAAAGAAGAGTCTATGCTAATTGATTCGGCTAGACAAAAATAATTTGAGATGTCAAAATGTATTTTTATATATCATCAATGTATCATGGAACCTGATGCAGAATGATAAAAATGATGCAATTATCAATGCATAATTACCTAGTGTGGTATGTGATCTAAAGATCGTCAGCCCACTATGGTATGATGTAGTATGACAAAGTCACACAATGACGGAATCCTCAAACGGACTGTAAATACAGTGCGGTATCACGAAGTCATAAAATGATTTTAAGAATTTTAAAGATAATTTATTGCCAACTGAATTTGGCTAGAAATGTTTCGATTGAAATTCGAATGATTGATATGCGTCTAAGCTATTTGATTCAGCTAGACAAATGTTTATGAAATTCAAAGTATTCTTTGAAAGCTTATGCCAAACCAAATTATTTTGGTGCGGAATCTTATGATAAGTCTGAGGTGAATAACCCTAAAAATGGAGATATATTAATTGGATAAAATACTCCCATCTAAGAACGCATATAGTCGTTCCGATTACTAAGGTACAACAGACTGATCCTCTAAAGTACCCGCATCGGTAGTTTACCTTCTTTGTGATTGTAAACATACCAAATATAATATATTTCAGAGGTAGATTACCTTTCTTTCTTAATTGAAAGAGGTAGCAGGTAGAAATACCCTAAACCTCAAAGTTCATGATTTTATGATCCCTCAGACAGATATAAAAATATTTTAAACTCCTCAGAGTAATGTTGGGGTAGTATGTGATTATGGATATGAATAGTGTGAACTCGTTGAGTACGAGTAGAATCTGAGATGATTGAGTAAATGTTATTATGACAACCTAGTTTTGCTGAATGTTTAGAAGATGTAAACTCCTAGTGAGTAGTTATGGTAAAATGTGATAATAGATTGGAAATCCTCAAAGGAGAAAATTATAAAGGTTAAGTTAAAAACCTAGTTTTGATCAAGAGAATAAGCAGATATTAGTATGCTTTAATTTCGGGGACGAAATTCTTAGAAGAAGGGGTGAATGTGACAACCCGAGAATTTAGATAATTATTAAAATCTTAAAATGATGGATTAAAGGTTATAAGATTAACCTAGACAGAAAATAAGTGTGAGAAAAATTCTGGCCTTTTGGGACATGAAAATATATGATATCAAGTACCTTGTGTCCAAAAATGAGCTCATTCCGAGTTAAAATGAGCAAGGTATGACCATTTCAATTTCTGTGATTTTCCGACGAAAATCGCTATAACCGGAGTTCTATAACTCCGATGGCCACGAAATTTAAACTGGAGTGTCACGTTAACATGTATAAGATTGTGCCAAGAGATGGGAATTTCTGGAGTTAAGCACGAGGTAGCTAATTTCTTAAGGAATTAACTAAAAATGATTTTTTTAAAAATACCAAAGGAAGTTGGAAAATTTTGGAAAAATACTTTTTGTGTATGAAATATGTGTATACATATTTGTACAAAGGATAGAAAAATAATAAGTTGATTTGGTATTTTCGTGTACGGATATGGAATCCAGCTTGCTGGATTAGAAAATCTGATGAATCCAGCTTGCTGGATTGAAAAGAAGTTTACTGAATTGAAAATATGTTGAATCTAGTTTGCTGGATTGAAAAGAAGTTTACTGAATTGAAAATATGTTGAATCTAGTTTGCTGGATTGCAGTTTGGCTTGCTGGATTGAAAAGAAGCTTACTGAAATTGAAGGATTTAGAATCCAGCTTGCTGGATTGATGGATTGATGAATCTAGTCTGCTGGATTGGCAGTGTTGTTGCTAGATTTAGAATACAGGTTGCTGGATAAGTATTTGACTTATTAGATGTTAAAGAATAATCTATGAAATGTTAATGAGAGTGTTAAATCATAATGTATATGATACAGTGATTGAAGAATTATCCAAGAATGATAATAATACAGATGTGTTAGAATGTTATCTAATATTTGATTAAGTGTTAGATAATCTATTGACAAAGTAATTGTATTATGATACAAAGTAGAATATGCTGATTGAAAGACCAATCTTATTATTAATGATAGGTCTTACCAAAAGAAGTTAACTTAAACTGCGTAGCAGTAGTCAACGAATCAGGCAAGTTTTTCCTTAACTCAAACTTGAGTTGTATGTTCAAAGCATGTTAATGAATAATTGTTGTTGATTATTCACGTCTATATTGGTTATTGATTCGCACGTTGTGCATATTGTAAATGTTCATCAGGTATGAAAGGCTGATCACCTTCATTACCATTTGGTTCAGTTAATCTGTTCATGTTTATGCTTGACCATTCATTTTTATTGACTTGGTCGTTCAGCTAAGAAAATTTGTTCATGCTCTTTCACAATGTTTATATTGTTAAAAGTTAGCTAGCTTATTGTTCAATTCTTTCAATCATGATATATCTTTATTGAATTTAAACTTGCTGGGCAAATTTGATGCTCACCCTTGCTATATCATGATAAAATTTTCAGATTAAGATGAAAGCTTGAGTAAAGGCAGAAGTGAAGACAAAGTGCAAGATTAAATTACATTGCAGTTAGATCTATTAAATTTTCTGACGAAAATAGTATTGTAAATCTTCTAAGATATTGAAGGTATGTATTAAGTTAAGGTTGTAGACCTTGGGAATGATGTGTAAAAGTTTAATGTATAAACAATTTATGTTTATATCTTCCGCAATAGTTATAGAAATAGTATACCAGATCCTTGGTGATTAGGACCGGGATTTGGGGATGCTACAACGAATCCTTACTATTTGTTCTTTTGTCTCACTGAATTCGTTTTCTTTAAAAAATATTTTTCAACATCCTCAGTCCTAAATGATGATATAACTGAATATTTTTGGCCTGTAGTGCAAAGATTAATGATTTTATGATGAATATCTTTGGCCCGTAGTGCAAAGATGGACATGTGTTTAGATGAACATGACCAACTGATGAATATCTTTGGCCTGTAGTGTAAAGATGAATATTTGATTCAAGATATTTATTGATTGATATTACAGGGATAAAATATTGATGATAGACTTTTAAATTCATAGATGATAGTAGATTTCATAATCTACTTAACTCTGAATTATTATTTCCGCTGCGAATATTGATTTAAATTTTGTTGTCTATTGTATTCTATTAAATTTTTTCCCTGTTTAAGACTATCGATAATTTGTTTTATATTATCTTAGTCATAATATTCTTTACTGGGCTAGTTGAGCTCACCCTTTTCCTTTTGTTCCATTTTTCTTCTCAGGAGGCGAGAATGTAGCGAATACTAGTCGGGGTATGGAATGAAGGTTCTAGAAAGTCGTTTTAGTAGTCCTCACCATTTTTGTAAAATAATGTATTAATAATTGTAATAAGGACTTATTTGAGTGTGGATATTGTCTAGATGGCAATATTTGTATTTAAACTCACAGTTTTTATGTTGTATTAATAAAGTTGTAGTTGTTTTTGTACCATGTATTTTGACGACTCAGAATGGGTGTTGTATACCTATTTTGGGAGCGTCACAGTTGGTATCAGAGCTTAGGGATATGATCTCTGGCGGAGATCGGAAAATTGAACTAGGAGGGGAGAGACGTGTAAATTCTTCGCTAGTGTGTCCTACCTAAGCTTATTTGTTGGTCGGTTATAATATAGGGATATTATGTGATATGTTAATTTGTTAAAGTAACCCTTGTTTTATGGCAGTATTGAGAATGTCGACTGAGAATGTTAACAGTGGAGTAAATGAGACCGTGGAGACACCTGAGCTCACCAACGAGGAGAACGTGCAACAGGCTGGCAATATTCCTCCTGTGAATAACACCAATGAGCAGATGATGAGCGATGGGATGTTTAGAAGCTTTTTGCAATTCATGCAAAACCAGACGAGGGAGACTCGTGTTCAAAATATAGGAGGAAATTATAGCAATTCACGATTTGTCACAGCCAAGCAGTTCAAAGAATTGGGACCACTAGAATTTAAGGGAAAGCCAGATCCGATCATGGCGGAAACGTGGGTCAAGAAAATTACCAAGATATTCGATGTCTTGGGATGCACGGAGGAACAGAAGGTTCCATTCGCCACCTTTATGTTCCGTGGCGAGGCAGACTACTGGTGGGAGTCTGTGAAGCGTACCCATCCAGCCGCACTTAGCATGTCTTGGGAGACATTTCAGAAACTGTTCAATGACAAGTACTTTCCTGAAAGTATTCATCATATGAAAGAGGTAGAGTTTATTAGACTGGAGCAGAATAACATGACGGTGTCCCAGTATGAGGAGAAGTTTACAGAATTGTCCAGGTTTGCACCTCATTTGGTGGAGAATGAGGAATGTATGACGCGGATGTTTCTGAGAGGTTTGAAACCCGGCATACGTCAATATCTCATTTCTCATAAATTTTTTCTCTATTCAGATGTTGTCAACAGGGCTCAATTATTAGAGCGAGATAACAAGTACGGTCAACAGAGGGACCACAACCAGGATCATACCGGTGACAGCAGTCATCAGAACAATGATAACCAGCAGAGAAAAAAAAATACAGACAAGAATGGCAACCACTCTGGTGGTAATCGTGGCCATGAAAATAGAAGAAGCGAGTCGGGAGGAGATTTTAAAAAGAGGAGATTCAACAATGACAATACGAAGACGTCAGCACCAGCATCAACTGGTTCCAAGGGAGGAGAACGACCACCAGTCATATGCTATAAGTACGGAAAAGAAGGATATATCAGCCTAAACTGCCCACAACAGTTTAAGGTATGTTATAATTATGGAAAGGAAGGACATACCGCTCGAGATTTCACTATAGCGAAACCAAGTCCAGCGGGGATGGTGACTCAAAAAGCTGTCCCAAAAAAGTCAAAGTCAACGGTTCCTGGAAGAGCGTTTGTCGTGACTGGTCAACATGCGAGGAACTCAAACGAAGTGATCACGGGTAAGCTAATCATAAATTCATGCGAAGTTTATACCTTACTAGATACTGATGCTACCCATTCATTTATTTCTCCTGCTTGTGCTCAACGTTTAAACTTGACTCCGGAGAAGTTAGCCTTTGATTTATCTGTGGAGACTCCGTTAGGAGAAACTTTCATCACATCCACTATTTATAAATCTTGTTTGATCCAAGTTGGCACCATCACCTTACCTGTTGACCTTATCTCTTTAAAGATACTTGCTTTTGATGTGATTTTAGGAATTGATTGGCTAACTACTCATCATGCCAAAATTAATTGTTTTCGTAAGGTTGTTAGTTTTCATATTCCTAACCAACCTGTTGTGCAAATTCAAGCAACTAAGACATTAAAATCAATCACTGTTATATCAAGCCATAAAGCCATTCGTTTATTAAAAAAAGGATGTCAAGCTTTCTTAGCCCATGTTATGGATTTGAATAAAGACACGTCATATTTGAATAATATACCTGTTGTTATTGACTTTCCTGACGTATTTCCTGAAGAACTTTCCGGTCTACCCCCGGAACATGAAGTTGAATTCTTTATTGATCTTGAACCTGGCACAAAGCCCATTTCTAAAACCCCATATCGAATGGCTCCTATTGAACTTCAGGAGTTAAAGGTCCAACTACAAGAGTTGTTGGACATCGGTTTCATTCGTCCTAGTACATCTCCTTGGGGTGCTCCTGTTTTATTTGTAAAGAAGAAAGATGGGAGTATGCGACTTTGTATTGATTACCGGGAATTAAACCATGTCACTATTAAGAATAGGTATCCGCTACCTCGTATTGATGACCTGTTTGACCAGTTACAACGAGCACAATTCTTTTCAAAGATCAATCTTCGTTCTGGATATCATCTGCTGAAGGTTAAAACTGAGGATATTCCAAAGACTGCCTTCAGAACTCGGTACGGGCATTATGAGTTCCTAGTTATGTCTTTTGGATTGACTAATGCTCCTGCGGCTTTCATGGATATGATGAACCGAGTATTCAAGGATTATTTGGATCAGTTCGTTGTTGTCTTTATTGATGACATCCTCATATATTCCAAAAGCCGTGAAGATCATGAGCATCATTTGAAGCTGGTACTCCAAAGGCTGCGTGAAAATAAGTTATATGCCAAGTTGAAGAAATGCGAGTTCTGGCTTGAGCAAGTAGCTTTCCTAGGGCACGTGGTGTCAAAACATGGAGTATCTGTTGACCCGGCGAAGATTGAAGCAATACAAAGTTGGGAGCAACCAAAGACGGTGACCGAAGTACGTAGCTTTCTAGGCTTAGCTGGTTATTATCGAAGATTCGTGGAAGGGTTTTCTCGAATCGCTACCCCGTTAACTCAGCTGACTCGGAAAGATATCAAATTCGTATGGAGCGAGGAATGCGAGAAGAGTTTTCAAGAGCTTAAGAGGAGACTCATTTCGGCACCTGTTCTGACAATACCATCTGGTTCGGATGGATTTGTTATCTATAGTGATGCTTCAGGCAAAGGGTTAGGATGTGTTCTCATGCAACATGGGAAAGTCATAGCCTATGCCTCGCGACAACTTAAAGAATATGAGAGGAATTATCCTACTCATGATTTAGAGTTGGCAGCAGTAGTTTTCGCGTTGAAGATCTGGAGACACTACCTGTATGGGGAGAAAGTGGAGATCTATACAGATCATAAAAGCCTCAAATATTTCTTCACCCAAAAGGAACTCAACATGTGGCAGCGACGTTCGCTCGAGCTGTTGAAAGATTACGATCATACCATCCAATATCCTGGAAAAGCAAACGTAGTAGCTGACGCATTGAGTAGAAGATCATATGCGGGTACGAGTGCAATATTGTTAACACAAAGGCCCATTTTGTATGACTTGCAAAGGATGGAGATAGAGATGAAGGCGCCAAGTACCCACATGATGATATCAAATATACGAGTAGAATCGACTTTAATCGATAAAGTTAAAGCTGCTCAAGCTACGGACATAGAGCTGATGCGTATGAAGAAGAAAGTGCAAGAAGGTTCTATTCCAGAAGCAAGAATCGATGAAGAAGGAATACTTCGAGTCCACTCTAGACTCTGTGTTCCTAACAATTCTGATTTGAAGTACAAGATCATGATGGAAGCACACAATACACCATTTGCAATCCATCCTGGAAGTACCAAAATGTATCGTGATCTACGACATACATTTTGGTGGAATAATATGAAGAGAGAGATTGCAAAGTTTATCTCGAGGTGTTTAACTTGTCAACGTGTAAAGGCGGAACATCAAGTACCAAAGGGTCCATTGCAACCACTTGAGATTCCGAAATGGAAGTGGGAACACATTACCATGGATTTCGTTACGGGTCTTCCCACGGTTTCTCAAGGCATAAATGCTATTTGGGTTATTGTTGATAGATTAACCAAGTCTGCTCATTTCTTGCCGATACGGGAGACTTATTCCCTTGAACGTCTTGCTCGTATATACGTAGATGAGATTGTGAGACTACATGGCATGCCAGTATCCATAGTTTCAGATCGTGACCCAAGATTCACTTCAAGATTTTAGGTTAGCTTGCAAAAAGCTATGGGCACAGATTTACGATTTAGTTCGGCATACCATCCTCAAACGGACGGACAATCAGAGAGGACTATTCAAACTCTTGAAGATCTATTAAGACTTTGTGTCCTAGATTTCAAAGGGAGTTGGGATAAGTACCTACCATTAGTGGAATTCTCTTACAATAACAGTTATCAGGCAAGTATAGGTGTGGCCCCATTTGAAGCATTATATGGACGAAAGTGTCGCTCTCCAGTATGCTGGGACGAGGTGGGTGAAGCAACATTATTGGGACCAGAGTTGGTACGCATGACTACAGAGAAGATCCAAACGATTCGACAACGTATACAAACGGCACAGGATCGACAAAAGAGTTATGCGGATCTTCATCTAAAGGACGTGGAATTTGATATTGGGGATCATGTATTGTTGCGTGTGGCTCCATGGAAAGGAGTTACAAGATTTGGGAAGAGAGGAAAGCTCAATCCACGATTTATTGGTCCATTTCAGATTCTTGACCGAGTAGGAAATGTGGCCTATAGACTCGCGTTACCTCCAAGTATGTCTCGTGTTCATAATGTTTTTCATATATCTGTGTTACGTAAATATGTGAAAGACCCAGACCACGTTATTGAGTTAGAACCGGACGAGATAGCTGAAGACTTAACGTACGAAGAGGTAATTGTCAAGATCTTGGATAGAAAGGAGCATGTCCTACGCACGAAGGTCATACCACAAGTTAAAGTTTTGTGGAGAAACCATGCTATTGAGGAAATGACCTGGGAGTTGGAAACGGAAATGAAAGCGAGTTATCCTCATCTTTTCGAAACACCAGGTACGTACGTCAATTTCGAGGACGAAATTTCATAAGGAGGGGAGGTTGTAAGACCCCAACTTATTATAAATAAAATTGATTTTCTTTTATTTATTATTATGAAATAGTAAGGGTTAATTTGATTAATGTGGTTAGTTATGGGTAAAATGCACAAATATTTCAAATAAGCAAGTGGTTATAAAATATTAATTATTGTCGGGGAATATTCGTTTGGTCGTAGAATATTCTTACTGTTGGGGAATATTCGTACGACGGCGTAGCCTTTTGTGGGCCCCATAACGAAAAGCGATTGGATGAAGAAAACAAGTATAAGTTATTTATAAATAACGGCGTAGTTGTTACCGTTAATACTGTTAGAATATCCGGTGGTTAAAACACAGTAATACGCGTTGTTGCACAGTAGCACACGGTATTGCACCAATTATTGATTCTTACGTAAGAAGGCACTACTCAATAATGGTTACAGTAATTACTGTTCAGCATTTTATTTTATTGATTCAATAATTGCTGCGTTGATATTTTATATTACTGTTGTTTCAATAATTGTCACTACACAGTATTTTTCATTATCGGAGCAATAATTCATATTATCTGAATAATATTATTAGATAACATTATTGGCAATGTCTAGAAAGTTCTGTCTAAGGAGAGGCTTGGTCACTTAATTGCGCGCTAGTAAGGAGAAATCCTTATTGGAAAGCCCCCTCTTTCTTAGGAACTGCCTGGTTGTCAGTATTGTGATTCGGTAATATTATTTGTGAATAATTAATTATTGATTTATATGATGAGAAAAATATTCATTTTATGTGGATATAGATGGAGAAAATTTTTTAAAGTGACAATTATTGAAAATCGATATTTTATCTTTTTTGATAAAATAATATTTTATTATATTATTATAATATAATAATGATGATATTTTTACAATGAATGTGGGATATATGAGTATATGAGGAGGAAGAGTATTTTTGTTGCAAAAGTTGTTTAAAACACGTTAAACATGTCTGTGGGCCCATTTCTTGACTGAAATTTGATTATAGCCTGTAGAATCGCCCGTTTGTAGATTTCAGTCAATTTCTATTTGGAATTTGGAAAAACTTTCTTCTGCAAAGTTGTAGAGAATTGAATTTTGTATAAAAAATATCGAGATTCGAATTTTCTGATAAAAGGGCTATTTATTATGAATTATTGAAGTTTCAAAGTTCTGAAATAATTAATTTTTGGAAGTTTAAAATTTTTTAAATAACAAAAACGTTTTTTTCATTATGGTGTGTTCCACATGTGTGTTGAATGGGCTGATGTCAGATTTTCTACAGTTGGCTTGAAAATTTATATAAATATATTATTAATTTATTAAATTTTCTGCTTTGGTGTTCTAAGCATTTTTCTATAAATAGGGTACTTAGGTTAGAATTAAAAATCACACCAGAAACTGAAGATTTCTCTCTCTTTCTCTCTTGATATATTGAGCATATTCTTGTGAGTATTTTAATACTTTGAGTGTTGCTATACGGTGCAAGTTCAAGTCATAGCTTGTATCCGGTGTTTCAACTAGAAGTACTGTCTTTACCAGGTAAGAGATGCTATTTTATTCGAAAATGATATTATTACTTCAATATCATTGTGCCAAAATATTTGTTAGAAATTTTTATCAAATTTAGAATTTTTCATGTCGGAGTTACTATTCATGAGTTACTATCCACGAGTTACTATTCACGAGTTACTATTCACGAGTACTATTCACGAAGCATGATGATGTTTTTTATAAAATTTATATCTTTTAGTGTCGGAGTCACTATTCACGTATACGACAACTATTCACGAATACGACACTATTCACAGAAAAATTAAATTTTCGTTTGTGTCCAAGATTGTCTGTTATGGTTCCAATCTTTGATTGGATCTATATTTTGATCTTCATTTTTGAATTCTGCTCCACAATAGTTATTGTGGAGTATTTTTTAAAATGGATAAACCGAAGTACGAATCCTTACTATTTGTTCTTTTGTCTCACTGGATTCGTTTTCTTTAAAAAATATTTTTCATCATCCTCAGTCCTAAATGATGATATAATTGAATATTTTTGGCCTGTAGTGCAAAGATTAATGATTTTATGATGAATATCTTTGGCCCGTAGTGCAAAGATGAACTGGTGTTGAGATGATCATGACCAACTGATGAATATCTTTGGCCTGTAGTGCAAAGATGAATATTTGATTCAAGATGTTTATTGATTGATGTTACAGGGATAAAATATTGATGATAGACTTTTAAATTCATAGATGATAGTAGATTTCATACTCTACATAACTCTTCTAATGAATTATTCTTTTCGCTGCGAATATTGATTTAAAATTTGTTGTCTATTATATTCTATTAAATTTTTTCCCTGTTGAAGACTAACGATAATTTATTTTATATTATCTTAGTCATAATGTTCTTATTGGGCTAGTTGAGCTCACCCTTTTCCTTTTGTTCTATTTTTCTTTTCAGGAGGCGAGAATGTAGTGAGTACTAGTCAAGGTATGGAATGAAGGTTCTAGAAAGTCGTTTTAGTAGTCCTCACTATTTTTATAAAATAATGTATCAATAATTATAATGAGGACTTATTTGAGTGTGTATATTGTCTAGATGGCAATATTTATATTTAAACTCACAGTTTTTATGTTGTATTAATAAAGTTGTAGTTGTTTCTGTACCATGTATTTTGACGACTCAGAATGGGTGTTGTATACCTATTTTGGGGCCGTCACAAGTGAAACCATTGCCAAAATATTAAAGTTATTTATAATAACTCAAAATATTTTTAAAACATTTATATTACCCTTAAATGATTTTTAAAAAGTTTAAAATTATTTTTAAATAATTACCATTAATATTAAGATATTAATGTATTATTTCTTAAAATATTAAAAGTCATTAAGTATGACTTAAAATATTTTTAATTCACTTAATATTATTAATCTTGATAATATTTAATTTGTCTCTTAGTATTATTAATTCACTAATAACACTTTTATTCGCTTACTAATATTATTAACATCTTAATAATATTTTAATACTTTACTAATACTATTAATCCTCTTAATAATATTTTAATCATGCATTAATATTATTACTTTAATAATATCTTACTTATGCTTTAGTATCATTAATCAATTAATAATATTTTTAGTCATTTACCAATCGTATTAATATTTTATTTATTTACTAATATTATTGATCATTTAATAATATTTTATTCCTTTAATAATGTTATTACATTAATAACATTTTATTTAATCTCGTATATTATTTTTTACTTAATAATATTTTAATCATTCAATAATACTTTAATTTAATATTATTAATCTTTTAATAAAATTTTAATCTAAGATTAATATTCTAATCTAATATTATTAATCATTTAATAATACTTTAATCATTTATTAATATTTTAAATCAAATATGATTAACCATTTAATAATATTTTAATAAAGTTTTAATCTTAATATTTTTTTATTTACTTAACAATATCATATTCTAATATTATTAATATCATAATAATATTTTAATAATTTATTAGATCAATATTTAATTTATTTTAATTGTTTACCCTTTAAAAATCATTTATTTAATATCCATAAAAGCTCATAAATAATATTTCTTATTATAAATTTCCAAAATGCTCTAAAATAGTCATAATATTATATATTAGGAGTATTCAAGCATTAAAATCATATTTTTCTTATTTAAGACATCATTTAACTATTTATTTCTTTTTATCCATAACTTAATCATTTTTAGGAAAAATAGCAAACTGATTCCAAAAATTGTCATTTTCTGGATTTGGATAGTATATGACCCAACCATGATCCCCAAATTTTTCTGTAATTTTAGAAAATGATTTACTAATTTTAAAGTGCCCAAAACACCCCGATCTTGCTTCATTTTTCATAAATCGAGTTTTGCTCAGAAAAATCTGAAATTTTCAGGGTATACTCTCCTAACATATATGAACCTACTGTAAAACTTTCGGAATTTTCCAGTGTATACACAGTGAGAAATTCGAGTGTTAATATTTAGGAGTCCTTTACGGAAATAGCCATTACGCACAACCTATAAATCGAAACGCGTCCGTTATTTTTCCTATACGTAGATAACTTCTTAAGGTACATCTGTGATTTTTCCCAGATTTTTAAAAGACTTGTAACTGCCCGAAACAACCTCAAGAAACACGAGGACAGTAGCTTTTTAGGGTTTTGAAACTTTAACTTTTCATGTGGACTGTTTTGGGGAAAACAGCCCTTATGGCTTCAATACTTGCTAGATTTGTGTTCTACCACTTGGGTTTACTAGATAACTCATGTATCTAGCACCCCCCCTTTGACAGATCACAAATCCAAGTTGTAAAACTTGAGTTAAACAAGATTTAGTGGAAGAAAAACAAGAGTTTCACCCCTTGGAGAACATATGCTCATTTCCTTCCTCTAAGCCTTTGATCTAACACTCAAAATACTTAGTTCCATACATGATAATATGTAGAACTAGGGTATCTTGGGTATTAATCAATATCTCCAACAAATCATGCTATAACACAAAATAGAAGAAGAATAAGAAAAAGAATGGATGAGAACCTCACCTGCTATCATTCTTGATTTTCCAAAGTAATGTATAATCTTAGGGTGCATTAAGCAACTAGCACACCTCTCTCTCTCTTACAAAACTGAAACTCTCTCTCTCTATCTCTATTGTATGTTGCTAGCTTGGGAGAAAAAGAAGAAGAAGGAGAATAAGAGAAATGAAAATGATCTAGCAAATGAATGGGTGATTAACTATTATCCCTCATACTTTTATTGTCTCATGGATAAAAGACTACACCTTATTTCTTCAATTTAGCCTAATCATGTGATTAAGGGTGCTTAATAGATTTGCAACCAATGGGAGATTGACACACATGTACTTGTGTGTAAGACTTCTACTTATGGACATTGATTAACATAATTTGTTGCCTTAAAAGGCCTAATGGGGCCAGCTATATAAATGCCCACTAATTCCTTCATTTAGCCTTTATTTTAATGCATAAATTAGATAAATCAAATGTCTAAAATACCCTTAATCAAGTGGATTAAGTTTGGGCTTTTATTTTATTTATGTTGGGCTTCTCCTTTAATTGTTTTGGGCCATGTAATGAACATAGTCTAACAATTTTAATACATGCTACCCAAAATGTTTATTTAGGGTTTCCATTCTCAATCTTATGAAATTTAATTACTTATACATGTGACTTTAGCTCATAACCTAATTAGGTTTACTAGAAATAGGTTTAAAATTATTAGTCACTTGAAATAACAAGATTATCTACATAAGTTAGTATACATATTAAATACTAACCTTTCCTTATTACCATAACCCTTAGATTATATAATTGTCTCACCTAATGTATAATTAAGTTACAAAGCTTTCATTTAGGGTTTAAAATAAAATAAAATTAGTTCCTAAAATTTATATTAGGGTTTTCTTAATTTGATTAGGGTTCTAATCATACATGAACATTAGGGTATTATATAATAATTATAATTATCCTTGCTAATCTAGCAATTAGGGTTTATAATTAATAGATAGGATTTCAAGAAATTAATAAATTTAAATGTTAATTAGGGTTGACCTAATCAATCAAAAAAAATAAATCATATAACACAGTTATATAATAGTCTTAAAATCACAATTGAGTTTTAAATTAGGGTTTTCCACAGTAAAATTAGGGTTTGATATAATACACCATAACTGACCAATCATTGTCAGTCCACATACATACAGTATATAATTATAGCACTAAAAATCTAAATCTAAATAATATTATATTATTATTCTCATTTCTTGATCAAAATCCAAAATTAGGGTTTGGATTTCATATCTAATTTATCTGTCATACTTAACATTATTAATTAAGTTAAAATAATTAACTTAATAATCTGTACTAAAATTCATATAATAAAATAATTATTATAATAATATAGTTTATAACAATCAAAAAAATTTTAAAATAAAATTATTTAAAATCTTTCATGTAATAAATATATCACATAAATACATACACACATTATCTTGGCACATATTCCCCATATTTAAAAAAAATTTATATGCAAAATTTCTAATTTATTTGTATAGAAAATATCGGGTTGTTACATTCACCCCCTTATAAAGATTCCGTCCCCGGAATCACCGTTTTAAAACCTACACATATAAGTGTACAATCATTGCAAGTAGATCTTGATCATAAATGATCGCACTGATCTTTAATCTATTCACGTAAAGCTTGTCTATCTGATTAAACGGAAATTTAATTTCTAAAAGAACTCAAATTCCTTCTTCAAAATTTCTTTATAAAATAATTTATTATATATATAACAAAATCATATATAAGAAAATAAATTTTGATTAAAATACTACCTGGAGTTGCATCCTTCGCTGACACCGTATCTTGAACTGTCATGCTGAAGACTCCTGTGGTTGGTTCTATTATTTCGTTTGTTGAAGTTGGTCCCGTTGTTGCCAATGTCCTGCCGCCTTTTCCCTTATTCACATTTCTTGCCTCCCTTATCCTTTTTGGACAGTCTTTCACCTTATGCTCCATTGATTCACAAATAAAACATCCACTATACATTCTCGGATTGGGGTAGTTAGGAGAGATATGTCCTTTCTGCCCACACTTATAACACGCAAACTTACCTTCTATATCTTAGGGTATTTACATAACGCGAAATTTTTTACTCAAATAATCATGTATTCAAAATATTAGATTTCAAAAACTTTGGTTTACTGTATTATCCAGTGCTCAGATGATTGATTACTATCTTTATACCATCTTATTTCATTAATCCATCATAGATTCATATTCATAACACTTGACATTCTATAACACATACTGCTTTAAACATCTACTATCCCTTTGTGACTATAAAAGTTGGGATTTACAACCTTGACCAACACAAAAGTTGAGAATATTTTATTGCATAGACATACTTAACATTAAACAGACCTACCCAACAGAACCTATACTACCTATTCACTACCATCTACCCCTCTATCAAATAAAAGTTGGAGTCTAACTGCCATCCTATGCATACAGCAAGGCATAGGGATTTACAACAACTAAACAGTCCCTAATAGAAACAAAAAGTGGGACTATATCGAACATGAATACAAATCAACGCCTGCTCTCTCTGCTGGAGGGCAGCTTCATCCACTCAGCGTCGAACTGCATAAAGGCGATGTCTAAAGCTTGCTCCAAAGTATATATCCTCACATCTTTAGCTTCCACCTCAACTCTCAACTGTCCTAGCTGTAGCTCTCTCTGCTCCAACCTCCCTCGCAACTCGGCTAACTCAGTTTGTGCCTGGTAAGCAGCGTCCTTGTACTGCTGCTCTGAAATCTGGAGGGTGTGGTTCTGCGCCTCCACTCGCCCAGCCCTAACCTTTAGCTCGTCGTTCCTGGCCAACAAATCTCCTATCATCGCATGCTCCATGGACTCCTCACTAGAGTCCCTCGACTCTTGGTTCAGTAAATAACTATCTTGACTCTCGTCAGTCATCCTATAACCACAATAGACAATCAAAACAACATCAGTACCACAATAAAATATATTCATTGATAAAATGAAAGGATATTTTATTCAGTACAACTAAAACTTGATGGATCTCCTCAACCCATCACCTAGATAACATACTCTATAAAAATTTTCTACTAAGGTTATAACCTAGGTTTCGCATTCCTAATATTTATAACCAACAGCTTTGATACCAGCTTATAAAGCCCCCAAATCCAGGTACTTGAAACCCGAACTCGGTACTTTACGATACCATTTCTATGAGCGGAATACTACTAATAATAATAACAATAATATAGATACCAATTTAATTTACATATTTATCAAAGTCTAAATCCCAAGTACGCAACCTTTAATACGTTCCTCACAATACGTGATAGGTAATATATATCATACTTGTCCTAATAAAGATAACTATTACATAAAATGGCATTGAATTCATTCTATAACCTTTCCTTTCCCTTTATTCTTAGTCGAGCCTTCTACTTGTTCACACTTAGCTGAAAATATTTAAATTAAGCAAGGATGAGCATTTGAGTGCCCAACAAGTAATAGCAATTATATATATATAAGCTGAAAGAATTTAAATGTTTTCTTTATACTATCCTTCTACAACAAATCAATAGTTGTGAAGTAATCTGAACCGATAATATTTACATAACAACCCTCTTTCAAATTTTAAAACTACGCACTGACTATATATAGGGTTAAGGGGACATACTATGAACATTATTTTCATTTTTGAATAGGGTTAGCAGAACTTCATCCGCAAACCGTTATAACTTACGGGCACGAGGGTGTATATCCCATGAACCCTGTATTGATCAATACTGCATGCAAGAACGATAGGATCGTTCACTCTGTCCGCCTTGGGCGCATAAAAGTTTTCCCGTGTAAGGGATGTTCATACTTGTCGGGGTTCCAAACCAAAGCAATTCGGTTGGATAATAATAAGGTTTTATCTTGTTTAACAATAATCTATAATTCAACATATATGTATATGGGTAATTAACAAAGGTGTATCAACATGTGATTAAATGCAATGATTATCCAAGTGGGGACACTTATATAACCATTTATAGAAATTATCGAACATAATATATATCTGAATTACCATATACTAACATGTTGATAATCAATGAGCGTATATAATATAGGGTTAATAATATGTACAGTGATAATATAATTCTGAAACATTCTTACTCATGTCCATTGCATAAAGAAAATGCAAAGGTAGGATACTTGCCTGATGCGCTGCTTATAATACGCAACTTAGTTTTATCTTTTATATCACGACCTATCATTAATCAGATCATTTATTCTATTAGAACAATATACTATAACATATAGTATTGCATTTTACAGTCAGCACATAACCTAATCACATTATCACACATGTTCAACAGTTATTGCATCACAAACAAATATTAATACAGTCAAAATATCTAAGTCCAGATCAATTTCTGAAATATGTCGGTGTACCGACAGCTTTATCGGGTAATTATCGAGTCTAAGACTCTATTCCGAAGCTCAATAACTATAAGTATCAGTCATATCATTTTAAATGACTAAACAAATATTTAATATAATTTATCAAGAATTTCAAACACCAAAATCATTATCAAATGATTTAAGTATTAAACAATTCTATTATCATTTAGTTATTATTTAACTATTAATGAAACCATTGCCAAAATATTAAAGTTATTTATAATAACTCAAAATATTTTTAAAATATTTATATTACCCTTAAATGATTTTTAAAACATTTAAAATTATTTTTAAATAATTACCATTAATATTAAGATATTAATGTACTATTTCTTAAAATATTAAAAGTCATTAAGTATAACTTAAAATATTTTCGATTCACTTAATATTATTAATCTTGATAATATTTAATCCACCTCTTAGTATTATTAATTCACTAATAACACTTTTATTCGCTTACTAATATTATTAACATCTTAATAATATTTTAATACTTTACTAATATTATTAATCCTCTTAATAATATTTTAATCATACATTAATATTATTACTTTAATAATATCTTACTTATGCTTTAGTATCATTAATCAATTAATAATACTTTTAGTCATTTACCAATCGTATTAATATTTTATTTATTTACTATTATTATTGATCATTTAATAATATTTTATTCCTTTACTAATATTATTACATTAATAATATTTTATTTAATCTCGTATATTATTATTTACTTAATAATATTTTAATCATTCAATAATACTTTAATTTAATATTATTAATCTTTTAAAAATATTTTAATCTAAGATTAATATTCTAATCTAATATTATTAATCATTTAATAATACTTTAATCATTTATTAATATTTTAAATCAAACATGATTAACTATTTAATAATATTTTAATAAAGTTTTAATCTTAGTATTTTTTTATTTACTTAACAATATCATATTCTAATATTATTAATATCATAATAACATTTTAATAATTTATTAGATCAATAAACAATTTATTTTAATTGTTCACCCTTTATAAAACCATTTATTTAATATCCATAAAAGGTCATAAATAATATTTCTTATTATAAATTACCAAAATACCCTAAAATAGTCATAATATTATATATTAGGAGTATTCAAGCATTAAAATCATATTTTTCTTATTTAAGACATCATTTAACTATTTATTTCCTTTTATTCATAACTTAATCATTTTTAGGAAAAATAGCAAACTGATTCTAAAAATTCTTATTTTCTGGATTTGGACAGTATATGACCCAACCATGATCCCCAAATTTTTCTGGAATTTTAAAAAATGATTTACTAATTTTAAAGTGCCCAAAATACCCGAATCTTGCTTCATTTTTCATAAATCGAGTTTTGCTCAGACAAATCTGAAATTTTCAGAGTATACTCTGCTAACATATATGAACCTACTGTAAAAATTTTGGAATTTTCCAGTGTATACATAGTGAGAAATTTGAGTGTTAATATTTAGGAGTCCTTTACGGAAATAGCCATTACGCACAACCTATAAATCAAAACGCGTCCGTTCTTTTTCCTACACGTAGATAACTTCTTACGGTACCTCTGTGCTTTTTTCCAAATTTTTAAAAGACTTGTAACTGCCCGAAACAGCCTCAAGAAAAACGGGGACAATAACTTTTAAGGGTTTTGAAACTTTAACTTTCCAAGTGGACTGTTTTGGGGAAAACAGCCCTCATGGCTTCAATACTTGCTAGATTTGTGTTTTACTACTTGGGTTTACTAGATAACTCATGTATCTAGCACCCCACTTTGACGGATCACAAATCCAAGTTGTAAAACTTGAGTTACACAAGATTTAGTGGAAGAAAAACAAGAGTTTCATCCCTTGGAGAACATATGCTCATTTCCTTCCTCTAAGCCTTTGATCTAACACTCAAAATACTTAGTTCCATACATGATAATATGTAGAACTAGGGTATCTTGAGTATTAATCCATATCTCCAACAAATCATGCTATAACACAAAATAGAAGAAGAATAAGAAAAAGAATGGATGAGAACCTCACCAGCTATCCTTCTTGATCCTCCAAAGTAATGTATAATCTTAGGGTGCATTAAGCAACTAGCACAGCTCTCTCTCTCTCACAAAACCGAAACTCTCTCTCTCTCTCTCTTGTATGTTGCTAGCTTGGGGGGAAAAAGAAGAAGAAGGAGAATAAGAGAAATGAAAATGATCTAGCGAATGAATGGGTGATTAACTATTATCCCCCATACTTTTATTGTCCCATGGATAAAAGACTACACCTTATCTCTTTAATTAGCATAATCATGTGATTAAGGGTGCTTAATAGATTTGCAACCAATGGGAGATTGACACACATGTACTTGTGTGTAAGACTTCTACTTATGGACATTGATTAGCATAATTTGTTGCCTTAAAAGGCCTAATTGGGCCATCTATATAAATGCCCACTAATTTCTTCATTTAACCTTTATTTTAATGCATAAATTAGATAAATCAAAGGTCTAAAATACCCTTAATCAAGTGGACTAAGTTTGGACTTGTATTTTATTTCTTTTGGGCTTTTCCTTTAATTATTTTGGGCCATGTAATGAACATAGTCTAACAATTTTAATACATGCTACCCAAATTGTTTATTTAAGGTTTCCATTCCCAATCTTATGAAATTTAATTACTTATACATGTGACTTTAGCTCATAACCTAATTAGGTTTACTAGAAATAGGTTTAAAATTATTAGTCACTTGAAATAACAAGATTATCCACATAAGTTAGTATACATATTAAATACTAATCTTTCCTTATTACCATAATCCTTAGGTTATTTAATTGTCTCACCTAATATATAATTAGGTTACAAAGCTTTCATTTAGGGTTTAAAATAAAATAAAATTAGTTCCTAAAATTTATAATTAGGATTTTCTTAATTTGATTAGGGTTCTAATCATACATGAACATTAGGGTATTATATAATAATTATAATTATCCTTGCTAATCTGACAATTAGGGTTTATAATTAATAGATAGGATTTCAAGAAATTAATAAATCTAAATGTTAATTAGGGTTGACCTAATCAATCAAAAAAAAATAAATCATATAACAAAGTTATATAATAGTCTTAAACTCACAATTGAGTTTCAAATTAGGGTTTCCCACAGTAAAACTAGGGTTTGATATAATACACCATAACTGACCAATCATTGTCAGTCCACATACATACAGTATATAATTATAGCACTAAAAATTAAAATATAAATAATATTATATTATTATTCTCATTCCTTGATCAAAATCTAAAATTAGAGTTTGGATTCCATATCTGATTTATTTGTCATACTTAACATTATTAATTAAGTTAAAATAATTAACTTAATAATCTGTACTAAAATTCATATAATAAAATAATTATTATAATAATATAGTTTATAACAATCAAAAAAATTTTAAAATAAAATTATTTAAAATCATTCATGTAATAAATATATCACATAAATACATATACACATTATCTTGGCACATATTCCCCATATTTTAAATAATAATAATAATAATTTATACGCAAAATTTGTAATTTATTTGTATAGAAAATATCGGGTTATTACAATACCTTTACAACTTAACATGTATTACACATCGTAAACTACTATCAAGTATCACTACAAAAAAATAGGTCATTGGCGACGGCTTCATTAGCGACGACGTTATCCCCGTCGAGAATAACCTCATTATCGACGGCATAGCCGTCGCCAATGAGGCCCGTCGAGAATGACTCTTCCAGGGCCTAAATTTGGTGGGAATTTTTTCGCGCGCGTGGGAAAAGGTCATAGGCGACGGCCTTGCCATCGGTATTGAGTCAAATCCTTTTGCCGTCGAGAATGAGGTTCTATTTAATCCCTAAAATTCATTTTTTTTCTTTTTTTACTTTCTATTCTCTTTCTCCCGTTCGATCTCTGTTCTTTCCCTCTGCACCTCTGCCGTCGCCTGTGTACCATCGTCGCCGTCGCCTGTGCTCCATTATCGCCGTTGTCATCTCCCTCATCCTTTGTCGTCCGCCTCTCTATCTTGCTTTCTATCCCACTTGGTTCTGTCCCTCTTGGTTCTGCTGATTCCCACTTGATTCTGTCCCTCTTGGTCCGCCTCTCTGTCCGCCTTTGCCGTCGCCTGTCCATCTTGGTTCTGCTGGTTCAATTAGTAAGTTAATTTTTTTTATTCTTAGGCTTTAATTTGTAAGTTCCAATTTATTTATGTTAGGGTTTAATTTGGGTCTTCAATGCATTTATGTTATCAGACTTCTATTATTGTCTTTGCTACTAAGTAGTATATATTCTACCCTTTTTTGAGCATTATCCATCTCTATTATGTGTTAGCTTAATTACAGTACTAGTGTAGAAATTATGGTTAAGTAGCAAAGACTTCATGATTTCTCAGATAGAAAAGACTTCAATTATGGTTAAGTAGCAATTTATTAGCAGCTTGTTAGAAAAACAGAAACTGTATTGGATTTTTGCTGTAAAAAAAGGTAAAGGGGAAAGGTGAAATTGTATTGCCTTTTTTGTTCTAGAAAGTAAAGGAACAATCTTGAAGTGTGACCTACAGAATGTTAACTTAAGCTCTAATGAAAACATTTTACAATTTTGGCATCCTATTGTTGGTGCATTAGAGCTTCCGAGCATTACCCTGCTATTCAAGATTATAACTTGATCAACTTGTTATATATAGTTACTATTGTTTGCCTCAATTGTCTTAATTGTGATAGTCTGATGGCAAAGTCTAATTGGCCATGACTTATCAAGTATAAAATAAAGACTAATTCGAATTAACCAACAAAAGCTTTCCAACTTTTGCATTGACCTTGAATTAGTTATAGTTATGGCTTGCAATGAGATCCTCTGCTATCTAGTTTCGATATTGCAAATAAACTTTCCTAAAAAGTTTCACCTCTTTCATTTATTACAGAGTCACCTACTAGACCTTACGACCATCGTTTAAAGCACTTACAAGCATTAGCTTTTTCTCTCATGTTTTTTGTTTATCATATTTATGAATAACTATTTCCTATATAATGCATTTGCTTTCAGTTTTTCTATTTTTATTTTTTTCAGTTGGTGTCTAAATCTTTGTATGTGGTTGCTTGGTAATTTGAGTTGTTTATTTTCTTTTCTTTGTATCATATTCAAGTTTAAGAAATTGATTTAGTATCTTTCAATGGCAGAGTTACAATATCCATGTTGTTTCTACTGCATTTGATTTGCCCTTTTTTACTGTAGTGTTTGACTAGCTGTAAACTTGTTTTAGGATCTGTTGTTTGTTTTCCTTTTCCTAGTTGATTCGATATTGCCTTAACCAGATCTTTGGGCATGGCTTGAGAGGTATATACTTGGACTAACATAATAGCTGAAGAAAGGTAATAGTAGTTGACTTAGGGGAAAACATCAAAATGATCAACTTTATGGTTTTGGCTAAAAATTGTATCTTTCTGGTTAAAGTTGAAATATGTTTTTGCATCTATATCTGCATGCCTTCTCTTAACATACAGACGAATATTAGTTTGTTGTGGAGTGATTTGATTTGAGTTTAATTGATTTATATGTAACATGTAATATATAGATGGTCCATTAAATTGCAAACATATTCAAATTCTCAATTTATTTGTTTTTTCCTATTTGAGGGTGGGTTAAGAAATTTACCAGCTCATTATACTTTCACATGTGCATATATTTTCATATAGTTTAGGAAGCTTAGAAACCCATTTAAGATTCACTTAGTATGAGTGAATCTCAAATAGTCCCCGTTTTGGGATTGTTCTTGTATGTTTCGATCTCATTTAGGTCGGTGTTAACGACTTGAGCACGCCTTTATATTTTTTGAATTTTTGGCCAGTATATATCTCTTGATGTTCTTCAGGTGCATATTTAGACTACAATGTGTTAGTCTATTTCATGTACTTGAAGACCATGGGGAGGTGCTGCCGAAATTTCTGAAAAATTTAAAGATGTGTTCAAGTTGTTGGTATTAGTGAGGCAACACATTCGGGAATGGGATAGAAGTCTGACCCGTTAAAGGTGGATATGAAGTTAGGAAACTCATAAGCTTGCATATACATTAACTTGGAGACTTAATTGTGTTTGTCTGACTTTCCATATATATAGCAGACAGTTGTCCGAGATGTCTGTTGATCGAAGTTGGATGGAAGGTAGGGTAGCCACTGATAAGAGTGGGCTTAGCTCTGAGTATCGTAGTGGGGTTGAACAGTTTCTCAACTTCGCGTTTGAGCAAGTCAGCGGCCATGAGATTAGATGTCCTTGTAAGAGGTGTGTGAATGAAGTGTGGAAGGAAAGGAGTGATGTCATGTGCGACTTATTTGTGTATGGGTTCAAGCAGGGTTATACGACATGGATCTATCATGGGAAAACCTGGTTGGATGAACATGAATCAGAACCAGAATCCAGAGGTGACGAAAACTTTGACTGTACTAACATGATAGTCGAAGTTGCTGGTTCATACTTCCAGTGGAATACAGACAGGGATGGCAGTAGCATCGAGCAAGAGCCGAATGATGGGGCTAAGGGTTTCTATGAGTTATTGCATGAAGCAGCGACGCCACTGTATGACAGGCACGAAAAGCACATCATTTTATCTGCCGTGACTAAGTTTTTACACATCAAGAACGAGCATGATTGTAGCGAGAGAGGTTTTAATGAACTGTTAAGCATTGTGAAGGAGTGCTTACCTGCATGCAATAAGTTACCGGAGTCGTACTATGATGTGAAGAAAATGATCAAAAGGCTCAATCTAGGATATGAGAAGAATGATGCTTGTGAGAATGACTGTATGTTGTATTACGGTGATGTCAATAAAGATAAGTGGTCATGTGATATTTGTGGTATAAGTAGATACTGTGAATAGCGCAAGAAAAAGGTAAAAGACGTGCCGAGAAAGATCTTACGTTACTTTCCCATTGTCCCAAGGCTTCAGCGGTTGTTCATGTCAACACATACCGTCGAGGATATGAGGTGGCACTCTACATGGGACATAGTTGAAGGTCAACTGACGCACCCGGCAGATGGGCTTGAGTGAAAAAATTTTGATAACAAGCACCCCTCATTTGCTGAAGAGGTTCGCAATGTTAGGCTTGGACTTGCTACGGATGGGTTTAATCCATTTAACGGGCCTTACACAAAGCCCTACTCAACTTGACCGGTGATTATTGTGGTGTATAACCTCCCGCCTTCGATGAGCATTAAAGTTCCCTACATGTTCATGCCTTTACTGATTCCGGGTGATAAGAGTCTGAGTAAAGACATCAATGTATACCTCAGGCCGTTAGTTGATGAGTTGAAGATGTTGTGGGAAAAAGGGGTTCAAACTTATGATGTATCTCTTAAGCAGAACTTTGACATGAGGGCAGCTTTACTGTGGATAATAAATGACTTCCCGGCATTAGGAATGATCAGTGGATGGTCGACTCACGGGGGCTTGTCATGTCCTGTGTGCATGGGGTCAGTTAAAGCTGTGCGGCTCAAACATGGGGGGAAAATGAGTTTCTTTGCAACATCTAGACAGTTTTTGCCGATTGAACATCGTTATCGACGGATGAATAGATAATTCAATCGAAAAACAAAGAAACATCAAGTACCCGGCCGTCTTTCTGGGTCAGCAGTGTTGAGTTGGATTAGTCATTTGAAGTTTCCACCTCCAGGGAAGAATCACAGATTAGAGTGAGCTTATGGTTACGACAAGGTTCACAACTGGACACACATATCCATGTTCTTTGACCTGCCTTATTGGGCTACACTCTACATCTGTCATTATTTAGATCTGATGCATACTGAGAAGAACGTATTTGATAATATTTTTTATACAGTCCTAGATGCCACTGGTAGAGCAAAGGACAACAACAAGTCGATGCTTGATTTGGTAGAAATGAACATTAGGGAAGATCTGTGGATGTATCAGGAGGGTAGTAAGACGGTAACGTCTAAAGCTGAATATACTTTGACCAGGGAACAGTTGATATTGATATGTAATTGGATCAGTGGACTGAAGCTCCCAGATGGATATTCTTCAAATATAGCAAGGTGTTGTAAAGTCGAAGAGCTGAAGTTTCGGGGTCTCAAAAGTCATGATTGTCACGTATTCATGCAGAAGTTGATCCTTGTGGCATTTATCAACTTGTTACCGAAACGTGTGGTTGAAGCACTGACATAGCTTTCTAATTTCTTTAGAGATCTATGCTTGACGGAGCTTCAGGTCAAAGACATAGATAAAATGGAGATGCAGATAGTGGAAATAATGTGCAAGTTAGAAATGATCTTCCCTCCATCGTTTTTTGATTCAATGGAGCATTTACCTATTCACTTGCCATACGAAGCTAAGTTTGGCGGTCCCGTACAATATAGATGGATGTATCCATTCGAGAGGTAATGACATTAATGTTTTTAATACGGTAAAATGTTCATTCTTTTTTTGCTAATCTATATATCACATAGGTATATGCGACGTCTAAAGCAAAAGGTGAAGAATAAATCCCGTGTAGAGGGGTTGATTGCTGAAAGTTATGTTATGGAGGAACTTGTTAATTTCTACTCGTTGTACTTTGAGCCGAATGTTCAAACGAAGCACAATCGCTTACGTCGGAATCAGGCTGTTCCGCATGAGGAAAATGGAGAATTAACGGCCTTTAGTCATCCTGTACGCCCATTCGGCGGTAAAAAAAGGCGATTCTTGACCGATAGTGAGTATGCAGCTGCCACATTGTATGCACTTGTCAACATGAATGAAGTAGCGCCATACATTAAGTAAGTAGTCATAACTATATATGTCTGCTGTAATTGTGTCAAGTTCCTTTACAAACACATTGAGTATATAACTGTGCTGCAGTCAATATAATGCTGAAGTACGTGAAGCGAATCCGAGTATATTAGACGGGGATTTACAAAATTTGAGAAATGGAGAATTTGTGCAATGGTTTAAAGATCGTGTAAGTCTAACCTTTACAAGTTCAATGATTCTACCATCATAGATTTATTCTTATGGCATAATTAACTTTAGAATATGTTGTGTTAATATACATTAGGTCCTCACAGATGAGTTAGCTAACAATCGGCTAAAGCTTATAGCCGACGGCCCCGAAAGATCTGTAGATACTTATACATACTGCATTGTCAACGGTTACAGATTTAAGTGTTGCGATATTGGGGAAGTCGCTTCTGCTGATTCTGGTGTTGTGGTGAAAGATAGTTGCAATGATAACATTTGGGATGACTGGTATGGACGATTGCTAGAAGTTGTCATTCTCAAATATTAGGGTCATAAAGAATTAGATTGCTTCAATTGTCATTGGTTTGATGTTGAGAATGGAGTTAAAGTAGATAAAAAATCAGGACGGGTGACTGTTAACGTTAAGTCAAAACTAAGACTGATGAGTGGTATGGACGAGCCTTTTATTTTAGCAAGTCAAGCAACACAGATGTACTAAGCGCGGAGTGTTAAGAATCCTGCAAGCCCATGGCATGCTGTTATAACCACTAAAGCCTGTGGTTTTCAAGGCACAACTCCTCGTCCAGACGATGAACCTTTACAAGTCGAGTCTACTAGTGTCACACCTGTTAATGTGGCAATTATTAGTGAGTCTAGTGAAGAAGAGGATGATGTTGTCGCTGTCGAAAGTGAAGACGATGTTGTTGAGGAGGTAGATATAATTGAAGAAATCGTTGAGGACGACGAAAATGGTGATGACAACGATAGTGAAGATCTACTGCTCGAAGATGACGATTCTGATATTGATGGCTTTGACGATATAAATGATTAGGAGTATGTACTCTTTGTGTCCTTTTAGTTGTATTCAAATGTAATAGTTTGTAGTAGTGCAATCATTATCTTCAACTTATATTAATCTACTAAATAAAGTGTTAGTTGTTTTAGGTTACTATTTATGCTGTATCCTTTTAGGTTACTATTTATGTTGCATTCTTTTAGTTGTATCTGAAAGTAGTATGCACACAAGCCAATCATGTTTGATGATAAAGCATATACTTTGTAACAATCTTATTTATTTATTAATAAAAAGTATTAATTTATTAAAGGCTTTTAATTATCTACATGATGCTGCTTTATAATATGTGATAAACCCATAGTTTTAAGCAATACTTTTAGAATAATGATGATGATCATTCTAATGAGATCTAAATTCTTAGAAAGCTTAAAACTAAAATAGTTCCCGATCGTTGGATTACTAAATTGGGGATTAGTGAATCTGAATAGATTGGTACATATGTTGCTTGCTCATTGGATGAGGATGATTGATCTCATGATTATTTATGTGGAGACATTAAAGCAAGTATGTAGGTGTTTATTAGAGAATAAGTTCACTAAACGTGACTCGCTAAGGAATACCTAATAGAGTTTTACTTGCCTGTCAATAGGAATTCCTGTAGTGATAGTTGTGACGCCCCCAAAATAGGAATACAACACCCATTCTGAGTCTCCAAAATACATGGTACAGAAACAACTACATCTTTATTATTACAACATAAGAACTGTGAGTTTAAATATAAATATTGTCATCTAGACAATATCCACACTCAAATAAGTCTTCATTACAATTATTGATACATTATTTCACAAAAATGGTGAGGACTACTAAAATAACTTCTAGAACCATCATTCCATATCCCGACTAGTACTCGCTACATTCTCGCCTCCTGAGAAAAATGGAACAAAAAGAAAAAGGGTGAGCTCAACTAGCCCAGTAAAGAACATTATGACTAAGATAATACAGAACAAATTATCGTTAGTCTTCAACAGAGAAAAATCTAATAGAATACAATAGACAACAAGTTTTAAATCAATATTCGCAGCGGAAAATAATAATTCATAGAAGAGTTACATAGCGAATGAAATCTACTATCATCTATGAATTTAAAAGTCCACCATCAATATTTTATCCCTATAACATCAATCAATATTCAACTTTGCACTACAAGCCAAAGATATTCATCAGTTGGTCATGTTCATCTAAACATCTGTTCATCTTTGCACTACGGGCCAAAGATATTCATCAGAAATCATTCATCTTTCCACTACAGGCCAAAGATATTCATCAGAAATCCTTTAGGACTGAGGATGATGAAAAATATATTTTAAAGAAAACGAATCCAGTGAAACAATAGAATAAATATTAAGGATTCATATTTCAGCTATTCCATGTCCAAAAATACCTCATAAATAATCATAGTGGAGTAAAATTTAAGAATGATCAAAACATGGATACAATTAAAGCTAGTATCCATAATAGATATTTTGGACGAAAAGAAGAAAATTTCATTTTTCGGTAAATAGTAACTCGTAGTAACTTATGAATAGTAACCCCGACATAAAAAAGTTTTAAATTTGATAAAAAGTTTCAACCAAAATTTCGGCATAATGATATTGAAGAAATAATATCATTTACGAAGAAAATAACATCCCTTACCTCAGCAAAATAGGATTTCTGGTTGGAATATCAGATATAGTGCTGAAGGAACTTGCACCGTATAACAATACTCAAAGTATAAAAATACTCACAAAATACGCTTGATATTATAGAGAGAGAAAGAGAGAGAAATCTTTAGTTTCTGGTGTGATTTTCAATTCTAACCTAAGCACCCTATTTATAGAAAAATACTTAGAACACCAAAGCAGAAAATTTAATAAAATATTAATATATATATTAAATTTTCCTACGCACACTACACCAGACCCAAGCATCAGCCACCAACTCACAAAAAATAAAAAAAAAACATTTTTCTTAATTAAAATAATTAAAACTTCCAAAAATCAATTATTTCGGAATTTCAAAACTTCAATAATTCATAATAAATAGCCCTTTTATCAGAAAATTCAAATTCTTGCAATTTTGTATAGGAAATTCAATTCTCTACAACTTTGCAGAAGAAAGTTTTTCCAAATTCTAAACAGAAATTGACCGAAATTTATAAACGGGAGATTTTACAGGCTATAATCAAATTTCAGTCAAGAAATGGGCCCACAGACATGTTTAACATGTTTTAAACAACTTTTGTAACAAAAATACTCTTTCTATTCATATACTCATATATCCCACATTCATTATAAAAATATCATCATTATTATATTATAATAATATAATAAAATATTATTTTATCAGAAAAGATAAAATATCAATTTTTAACAATTGTCACTTTAAAAATTTTCTCCATCTATATCCACATAAAATGAATATTTTCCTCATCATATAAATCAATAATTAATTATTCACAAATAATATTACAGAATCACAGTACTGGCAACCAGGCCGTTCCCAGGAAAGAGGGGCTTTCCAACAAGAATTTATCCTTACTAGCGCGCAATTAGGTGACCAAACCTCTCCTTAGACAGAACTTTCTAGACATTGCCAATAATGTTATCTAATAATATTATTCAGATAATATGAATTATTACTCCGATAATGGAAAATACTGTGTAGTGACAATTATTGAAACAACAGTAATATAAAATATCAACGCAATAATTATTGAATCAGTAAAATAAAATACCGAACAGTAATTACTGTAACCATTATTGAGTAGTGCGTCTTCTTACGTAAGAATTAATAATTGGTGCAATACAGTGTGCTACTGTGCAACAACGCGTATTACTGTGTTTTAACCACCGGGTATTCCAACAGTATTAACGGTAACAACTACGCTGTTATTTATAAACAACTTATACTTGTCATTTTTTTCATCCAATCGCTTTCTGTTATGGGGCCCACAAAAGACTGCGCCGTCGTACGAATATTCTCCGACAGGAAGAATATTCCACGACCAAACGAATATTCCCCGACAACAATGAATATTTTATAACCACCTACTTATTTGAAATATTTGTGCATTTTACCCATAACTAACCTCATTAATCAATTTAACCCTTACTATTTCAAAATAATAAATAGAGAAAATTAAATTTCATTTATTAATAATTTGGGGTCTTACAACCTCCCCTTCTTGTGAAATTTCGTCCTCGAAATTGACGTACGTACCTGGTGTTTTGAAAAGATGAGGATACCTTGCTTTCATTTCCGTTTCCAACTCCCAGGTCATTTTCTCAATAGCATGGTTTCTCCACAAAACTTTAACTTGTGGTATGACCTTCGTGCATAGGACATGCACCTTCCTATCCAAGATCTTGACAGGTACCTCTTCGTACGTTAAGTCTTTAGCTATCTCGTCTAGTTCTAACTCAATAATGTGGTTTGGGTCTTTCACATATTTACGTAACACAGATATATGAAAAACATTATGAACATGAGACATACTTGGAGGTAACGCGAGTCTATAGGCCACATTTCTTACTCGGTCAAGAATCTGAAATGGACCAATAAATCGTGGATTGAGCTTTTCTCTCTTCCCAAATCTTGTAACTCCTTTCCATGGAGCCACACGCAACAATACATGATCCCCAATGTTAAATTCCATGTCCTTTCGATGAAGATCCGCATAACTCTTTTGTCGATCCTGTGCCATTTGTATACGTTGTCGAATCGTTTGGATCTTCTCTGTAGTCATTCGTACCAACTCTGGTCCCAACAACGTTGCTTCTCCCACCTCATCCCAACATACTGGAGAGCGGCACTTTCGTCCATACAATGCTTCAAATGGAGCCACACCTATACTTGCCTGATAACTGTTATTGTAGGAGAATTCCACCAATGGTAGGTACTTATCCCAACTCCCTTTGAAATCTAGGACACAAAGTCTTAATAGATCTTCAAGAGTTTGAATAGTCCTCTCTGATTGTCCGTCCGTTTGAGGATGGTATGCCGAACTAAATCGTAAATCTGTGCCCATAGCTTTTTGCAAGCTAACCCAAAATCTTGAAGTGAATCTTGGGTCACGATCCGAAACTATGGATACTGGCATGCCATGCAGTCTCACAATCTCATATACGTACATACGAGCAAGACGTTCAAGGGAATAAGTCTCCCGTATCGGCAAGAAATGAGCAGACTTGGTTAATCTATCAACAATAACCCAAATAGCATTTATGCCTTGAGAAACCGTGGGAAGACCCGTAACGAAATCCATGGTAATGTGTTCCCACTTCCATTTCAGAATCTCAAGTGGTTACAATGGACCCTTTGGTACTTGATGTTCCGCTTTTACACGTTGACAAGTTAAACACCTCGAGATAAACTTTGCAATCTCTCTCTTCATATTATTCCACCAAAATGTATGTCGTAGATCACGATACATTTTGGTACTTCCAGGATGAATTATAAATGGTGTATTGTGTGATTCCATCATGATCTTGTACTTCAAATCAGAATCGTTAGGAACACAAAGTCTGGAGTGGACTCGAAGTATTCCTTCTTCATCGATTCTTGCTTCTGGAATAGCACCTTCTTGCACTTTCTTCTTCATACGCATCAGCTCCGGGTCTGTGGCTTGAGCAACTTTAACTTTATCAATTCAAGTTGGTTCTATGCGTATACTTGACATCATCGCACTCGTTCCTGCATATGATCTTCTACTCAACACGTTAGCAACCACGTTTACTTTTTCAGGATGGTATTGAATAGTGTGGTCGTAATCTTTCAACAGCTCGAGCCAACGTCGTTGCCGCATGTTGAGTTCTTTTTGTGTGAAGAAATATTTGAGGCTTTTATGATATGAATATATCTCCACTTTCTCCACATATAGATAGTGCCTCCAGATCTTTAGCGCGAAAACGACTGCTGCCAACTCTAGATCATGAGGAGGATAATTCCTCTCATATTCTTTAAGTTGTCGCGAGGCATAGGCTATAACTTTTCCACGTTACATGAGAACACATCCTAGCCCTTTGCCTGAAGCATCGCTGTAGATAACAAATCCATCCGAACTAGATGGTACGGTCAAAACAGGTGTCAAAATGAGTTCTCACATTCCTCGCTCCATACGAATTTGATATGTTTCCGAGCCAGCTGAGTTAACGGGGTAGCGATTTGAGAAAACTCTTCCACGAATCTCCGATAATAACCAGCTAAGCCCAGAAAGCTACGTACTTCGGTCACCGTCTTTGGTTGCTCCCAACTTTGTATTGCTTCAATCTTCGCCGAGTCAACAGATACCCCATGCTTTGACACTACGTGCCCTAGGAATGCTACTTCCTTAAGCCAGAACTCGCATTTCTTCAAGTTAGCATATAACTTATTTTCACGCAGCCTTTGGAGTACCAGCTTCAAATGGTGCTCATGATCTTCACGGTTTTTGAAATATATGAGGATGTCATCAATAAAAATAACAACGAACTGATCCAAATAATCCTTGAATACTCGGTTCATCATATCCATAAAAGCCACAGGAGCATTAGTCAATCCAAAAGACATGACTAAGAATTCATAATGTCCGTACCGAGTTCTGAAGGCAGTCTTCGGAATATCCTCATTTTTAACCTTCAGCTGATGATATCTAGAATGAAGATCGATCTTTCAAAAGAATTGTGCTCCTTGTAACTGGTCAAACAGGTCATCAATACGAGGTAGCGGATACATATTCTTGATAGTGACATGGTTTAATTCTCGGTAATCAATACAAAGTCGCATACTCCCGTCTTTCTTCTTTACAAATAAAATAGGAGCACCCCAAGGAGATGTACTAGGACGAATGAAACCGATGTCCAACAACTCCTGTAGTTAGACCTTTAATGTAAGACCCCAACTTTTATAAATAAAGATGACTTTTCTATAAATATTATTTTTGAATATTATGGAGTTAATTTGATATAATGTTATAGTTGTGGGTAATATTTATAAATTTTGTAAAGTACGCAAGTTGTTATATAATATTCGATTGGTCGGGAAATATTCGTTTTAACAGGGAATATTCGTACAACGGCACAATCATTGGTGGACCCCACAACAGAATTATTGTCGAATTGAGAAAACGACAAAAATATTTTATTAAAAATAACAACGGAAGTTTTACCATTGATACTGTTGAACTACTCGGTAGTAAAAGTACAGTAACACGTGTGATTGCATAGTAGCACACGGTATTGATTATTAATGCTTATATGAGAAGTCACTCAGTTTGATTCAATTATTGTCAATTAATAATATGAATTATTTAGCGATAATGAAGTTTTGTTTTATTCGTATTATTAACGTAATAAAACAGAAACATCTTTTTATATAAAACAGAATACTTTGTTAAAGTTATTCTATAAATAGAATATATTATATTTTATTTAAAAGATTTTTCTTTAAATATGGACCGTCAGATTAAAGTAATCAATCTGGACCGTTCATGGATTAGTTACTATGCATTCCATTTTTTTATAAATAGCAGCTCATTCCTTCATTATTTCTTACGAATTCACTGAACTCTAGAGAGAAAAACTATAGAGAGAAACTATAGAGAGAGAGAAAAAAAGTATTTTGCTACTTAACTACTTTCTTATTTCAGTTCTTCTTTAAAACGGTAAGGGGTGTTATTCTTTCTTATTCATGAAGAGAACTGTTGTTATTCCATTTCTTATTATTCTGTTGGAATAACCTGTATACGCGGTCTACCCTATACTTGGTGACATTCTTCTATTATTCTGTTGGAACATCTTGTCTGTGTGTTTTACACCGGACCTGGTTCCGTCTTTATTATTATTCTGTTGGAACATCCTGTCTGTGTGTTTTACACCAGACCTGGTTTTGTCTTTATTATTATTCTATTAGAACATCCTATCTGTGTGTTTTACACCGGACCTGGTTCCGTCTTTATTATTATTATATTAGAACATCCTGTCTGTGTATTTTATACCGGACCTGGTTCCGTCTTTATTATTATTCTGTTGGAATATCCTGTCTTTGCGTTTTACGTCGGACCTGGTTCCATTATTTATTATTCTGTTGGAATAACATGTATGTGCGGTCTATCGCATGCATGGTGATTTCTTTTGTTATTCCATTCTTTATTATACTCAGTTGGTTAAGTTTAGATTTCTATACTCTATGAAATTTGTGGAATATCCTTGATAATTGCGTTTCATCCAGTATCTTTTCATGAAAATATTCTTCTAAGCATTCTTAAATTTTACTCCACAAAGCAGTATCATGTTGACAATTTGGACGTTGTTAATTCTTAAACTTATTTTATTGAATTCTTATATCATTGTCATCATCCTCATGTTTATAAAATGTTGAAAGTCATCTGTGACCTGTAGTGCATAGATGGACTTGGTATGATTATGACCAGGGATTATTCGGTATAATCATGACCGTAATGTTATAAATGATGTGGTAAAAGTCCTCACTGGCCCGTAGTGCATTGATGGACAGTTATTGGCATGATCATGACCATTAATGAGTACACAAATATTCTTAGCCCGTAGTGCATGGATAATTGTGGTCGTGATACTAAAGAATATCCTTGGCCGTAGTGCAGGGGTGATTCGATGATGTGGATTATTTTATTAAGCTGAGTCCCAGCGATAACAGTGTTGAAAAACCTTTTAAATCATAGAAGATAGTAGATTTTATTCTCTACTTGACTCTTTTAATAGATTGCTTGTTCCGCTGCAGTTAAACTTGATGTTCGTTATATTTTATCAGTTTAACACTATTGAAGGCTAATGATAATTTATTCTGCATTATCTTAGTCATAATATTTCTTACTGGTCTAGTTGAGCTCACCCTTTCTTTCACTGTTCTCTTCAGGAAATGAGAATATAGCTGGGACGAGTCGGGGAACGGAGTGATGGACCAGATGATAGTATTAGTAATCCTCACTATTCTGTTAAATAGTGTGATAATAATTGTAATGAGGACTCCTTTTGAGTTTGTATAGTCTCTAGTAGACAATAATTGTGTTCAAACTCACAGTTATGTTTGGTCGTATTGTACACGACAGTTGTATTAGTAAGTTGTATTTGTATTCTATACCATGTATCTGACGACCCAAGATGGGTGATGTATACCTAATTTTTGGGGCGTCACAGTTGGTATCAGAGCTTAGGGATATGATCCCTGGCTGAGATGTGAGAATAGAACTAGGAGGAGAGAGACAGGGAATTCCTTCGCTAATATGACCTACCTAAGTTTATTTGCATGGTATTTAATTGGTCGGTCAGAATATAAAGATAATATATGACATATCAATTAACTTTTGTTTTGTGGCAGTATCTGAAAATGGCATCCGAGAATGTTGAGAATAGCAATGGAGCACAGGCGACTGTTGATTCACCACATATCAATAATCGGGATAATGTGCATCAGGAAGGCGGCAATCCTCATGCAAACAACAATACTGACCAAATGATGAATGATGAAATGTTCAGAAGCGTTTAGAAGCTTTATGCAATTCATGCAACAGCAGGCGAGAGCGGCTCCTGTTCAAAATGTAGGTGGAAACACTGAAAACTCTCGGACGGTCACCGCTAAACAGTTCAAGGAGCTGGGACCACCGGAGTTTAAGGGAGAGCCAAAACCACTTATAGCGAAAACATGGATAAAGTAGATCACCAAGATATTTGATGTCTTGGGATGCTCTGAGGAGCAAAAGGTTCCCATTGCCGCCTTTATATTGCGAGGAGAGGCAGATTACTGGTGGGAATCGATTAAGCGTACTCAACCTGCCGCACTGAAGATGTCTTGGGAAAAGTTCCAAGAGCTGTTCAATGACAAATACTTTCCTGAAAGTGTTCGTCACATGAAAGAGGTGGAGTTCATCAAATTATAGCAGAATAATATGACCGTGTCGCAGTATGAGGCTAAATTTGCTGAGTTATCCCAGTTTGCGTCCTGCTTGGTGGATAATGAAAAGCGAATGACACGAATGTTTTTATGAGGTTTGAAACCTGAGATACGTCAACATCTTATTTCTCATAAACTGTGTTTGTATTCAGATGTTGTGAATAGGGCTCAGTTAGTGGAGCGCGATAATGAGTCAACGCAACCAAAAGAGAGCAGTCGGCAAAATGATAATACCAGTGAGAGCAGTCATCGAAGCGGTGACAACAAGCGTGAAGGCAATCAACAGGCCAGAAATAGTAACCACTTCGGTGGTAATCAGGGCCAAAACAATAAGAATGGTCATTTCAAGAAGAGGAGATTCAACAATGATAGAAAGACGTCAGCACCAGCACCCGTTGTTAAGGAAGGAGAACGACCACCTATCATATGTTTCAAATGCGGAGGGAAGGGGCACATCAGTCCAAACTACGCAATGCCGTCTAAATCATGTTATAATTGTGGAAGAGAAGGTCATTTAGCTCAATTTTATCGTTTACCAAAAATAAGTTCAGCCAGGATGGAGACACCAAAGGCCGTCCCAGAAAAGTCAAAACTGGTAGTGCAAGGGAGAGCGTTTGTTGTGACCTCCCAGAAAGCAAGGAACCCGAATGTGGTCATCACGGATAAGCTTATCATAAACTCTAACGAAGTCTATACTTTATTTGATACTGGTTCTACCCATTCTTTTATTTCTCCTACTTGCGCTCATCGATTAAATTTGACTCTGGAGAAATTAGACTTTGACTTATCTGTTGAAACTCCATTGGGAGAAACCTTCATTACATCCACGGTTTATAAGTCCTATTTAGTTCAAGTTGGTACCCACACATTACCTGTCGATCTTATTTCATTAAAAATACTTGCATTTGACGTGATTCTAGGGATTGATTGGTTAACTACTCATCATGCAAAAATTAATTATTTTCGTAAGGTTGTTAGCTTTCATATTCCTAATCGACCTATTATGTGAATTCAAGCAACCAAACCATTAAAATCAATCGCTGTCATCTCAAGTCATAAAGCTATTCGTTTATTAAAAAACGGATGTCAAGCTTTCTTAGCTCATGTCACGGATCTAAACAAAAATACGTCAGTTTTGAATGATATTTCTATTGTTAATAAATTCCCTAACGTATTCCCTGAAGAACTTCCTGGCCTACCCCCAGAGCGTAAAATTGAATTTTGTATCGACCTTGAACCCGGTACAAACCCCATTTCCAAAGCCCCATATCGAATGGCTCCTATTGAACTTTAGGAGTTAAAGATCCAACTACAAGAATTGTTAGACATTGGCTTTATTCGTCCTAGTACTTCTCCTTGGGGTGCTCCTGTGCTATTCGTGAAGAAGAAAGATGGAAGTATGCGACTTTGTATTGATTATCAGGAGTTGAATCATGTCACCATCAAAAACAGGTACCCATTGCCACGTATTGATGACCTGTTTGACCAGTTGCAAGGAGCACAATTCTTTTCAAAGATCGATCTTCGTTCTGGATATCATCAGTTGAAGGTTAGAACTGAGGATATTCTAAAGACGGCTTTCAGAACTCGGTATGGGCATTATGAATTCCTAGTCATGTCCTTTGGATTGAATAATGCTCCTGCTGCCTTCATGGATATGATGAGCCGGGTATTCAAGAAATATTTGGATCACTTTGTGATCGTCTTTATTGATGACATCCTTATTTATTCCAAAAGCCGTGAAGATCATGAGCAACACTTGAGGCTGGTACTCCAAAAGCTTCGTGAATACAAGTTTTATGCCAAGTTAAAGAAGTGCGAGTTCTGGCTGGAGGAGGTAGCATTCATTGGGCACGTAGTATCAAGTCGTGGAATATCTGTTGACCCGGCAAAGATTGAAGCTATTCAAAGCAGGGAGCAACCTAAATCAGTGACCGAAGTACGTAGCTTTCTTGGTTTAGCTGGATATTATCGGAGATAAGTGGAAGGATTTTCTCGAATCGCTACTCCATTAACTCAGCTGACTCGGAAAGATACAAAGTTCGGTTGGAGCGAAGAATGCGAGAAGAGTTTTCAAGAACTCAAGAGGAGACTCATTTCAGCACCTGTTCTAACAATACCATCTGACTCGGAGGGATTTGTCATCTACAGTGATGCTTCGAGCAAAGGGTTGAGATGCATTCTCATGCAATATGGAAAAGTCATAGCCTATGCATCAAGACAACTCAAGAAATATGAGAGGAATTATCCTACTCATGATCTAGAGTTGGCAGCTGTTGTCTTTGCACTTAAAATTTGGAGGCATTACTTGTATGGGGAGAAGGTGGAGATCTTTACGGATCATAAAAGCCTCAAATATTTCTTCAGTAAAAAGAAACTCAACATACGACAACGACGTTGGCTTGAACTGTTGAAAGATTATGATCATACCATTCAATACCATCCTGGAAAAGCGAACGTGGTAGCTGACGCATTGAGTAGAAGAGTGCGATATTGTCAACACAAAGGCCCATTTTGTGTGACTTGCAAAGGATGGAGATAGAGTTAAAGACTCCAGGGACCCATGTGATGATGGCAAATATACGAGTAGAACCAACTTTAATCGATAAAGTTAAAGCTGCTCAAGCTACAGACCTGGAGCTGATGCGTATGAGGAAGAAAGTGCAAGAAGGTGCTATGCCGGAAGCAAGAATCGATGAAGAAGGAATACTTCGAGTCAACTCCAGACTTTTTGTTCCTAACAACCCTGATTTAAAGTATGAAATTATGATGGAGGCGCACAACACACCGTTTGCAATCCATCCTGAAAGTACCAAAATGTATCATGATCTTCGTCATACATTTTGGTGGAGCAATATGAAGAGAGAGATAGCGCTGTTTATCTCAAGGTGTCTAACTTGTCAACGAGTCAAAGCGGAGCATCAAGTACCAAAAGGTCCATTGCAACCACTTGAAATTCTAGAATGGAAGTGGGAGCACATTACCATGGATTTCGTTACCGGTCTTCCAAAGGTTTCTCAAGGTATAGATGCGATTTGGGTCATTGTTGATAGATTGACCAAGTCTGCTCATTTCTTACCGATACGAGAAACTTATACACTTGAACGTCTTGCTCGTATGTACATAAACGAGATTGTAAGACTGCATGGTATGCCAGTATCCATAGTTTCTGATCGAGACCCAAGATTCACTTCACGATTTTGGGTTAGTTTATAAAAAGCTATGGGCACGGATTTACGATTTAGTTCGGCATATCATCCTCAGACGGACGGACAATCAGAGAGGACTATTCAAACTCTAGAAGATTTATTAAGACTCTGTGTCCTTGACTTCAAGGGAAGTTGGGACAAGTTCTTACCATTGGTGGAGTTTTCCTACAACAACAGTTATCAAGCAAGTATTAGCATGGCTCCATTCGAAGCATTGTATGAAAGAAAATGTCGTTCTCCAGTATGCTGGGATGAGGTGGGTGAAGCAATGTTGTTGGGACCGGAGTTGGTACGTATGACTACAGAAAAGATTCAAACGATCCGACAACGTATAAAAACCTCACAAGATCGACAAAAGAGTTATGCTGATCTTCATCGAAAGGACGTGGAATTTAATATAGGAGATCATGTGTTCTTACGTGTTGCTCCATGGAAAGGAGTTACGAGATTTGGAAAGAGAGGAAAGCTCAATCCTCAATTCATCGGTCCATTTTTAATCCTCGATCGAGTAGAAACTGTGGCTTATAGACTCGCTTTACCGTCAAGTATGTCTCTTGTTCATAACGTTTTTCACATATCCATGTTACGTAAATATGTGGAAAACCCGAACCACATTATTGAGTTAGAACTGAACGAAATAGCAGAAGATTTGACGTATGAAGAAGTTCCTGTTCAAATCTTGGATAAGAAAGAACATATTCTACGCTCCAAGGTTATACCTCAAGTCAAAGTTTTGTGGAGAAACCACGATGTTGAGGAAATAACTTGGGAGTTAGAATCTGAAATAAAATCAAGGTATCCTTACCTCTTCGACATACCAGGTACGTACCCTAATTTCGAGGGCAAAATTTCATAAGAAGGGGAGGTTGTAAGACCCCAACTTTTATAAATAAAGATGAATTTTCTATAAATATCATTTTTGAATATTATGGAGTTAATTTGATATAATTTTATAGTTGTGGGTAATATTTATAAATTTTGCAAAGTACGGAAGCTGCTATATAATATTCGATTGGTCGGGGAATATTCGTTTTAACAGAGAATATTTGTACAACGGCACAATCATTGGTGAACCCCACAACGAAATTATTGTCGGATTGGGAAAACGACAAAAATATTTTATTAAAAATAATAGCGGAAGTTTTACCATTGATACTGTTGAACTACTCGGTAGTAAAAGTACAGTAACACGTGTGGTTGTATAGTAGCACACGGTATTGATTATTAATGCTTATGTGAGAAGTCACTCAGTTTGATTCAATTATTGTCAGTTAATAATATGAATTATTTAGCGATAATGAAGTTTTGTTTTATTCGTATTATTAACGTAATAAAACAGAAACATCTTTTTATATAAAATAGAATAATTTATTAAAGTTATTCTATAAATAGAATATATTATATTTTATTTAAAAAAAATTTCTTTAAATATGGACCGTCAGATTAAAGTAATCAATCTGGACCGTTCATGGATTAGTTACTATCATTCTATTTTTCTATAAATAGCAGCTCATTCCTTCATTATTTCTTACGAATTCACTGAACTCTAGAGAGAGAAACTATAGAGAGAAACTATAGAGAGAGAGAAGAAAAGTATTCTGCTACTTAACTACTTTCTTATTTCAGTTCTTCTTTAAAACGGTAAGGGGTGTTATTCTTTCTTATTCATGAAGAGAACTGTTGTTATTCCATTTCTTATTATTCTGTTGGAATAACCTGTATACGCGGTCTACCCTATACTTGGTGATATTCTTCTATTATTCTGTTGGAACATCATGTCTGTGTGTTTTACACCGGACCTGGTTCCGTCTTTATTATTATTCTGTTGGAACATCCTGTCTGTGTGTTTTACACCAGACCTGATTCCGTCTTTATTAGTATTCTGTTGGAACATCCTGTCTGTGTGTTTTACACCGGACCTGGTTCCGTCTTTATTATTATTCTGTTGGAACATCCTGTCTGTGTGTTTTACACTGGACCTGGTTCCGTCTTTATTATTATTCTGTTGGAATATCCTGTCTGTGCGTTTTACGTCGGACCTGGTTCTATTATTTATTATTCTGTTGGAATAACCTGTCTGTGCGGTCTATCGCATGCATGGTGATTTTTTTTGTTATTCCATTCTTTATTATACTCAGTTGGTTAAGTTTTGATTTCTATACTTTATGAAATTTGTGGAATATCCTTGATAATTGCGTTTCATCCAGTATCTTTTCATGAAAATATTCTTCTAAGCATTCTTAAATTTTACTCCACAAAACAGTATCATGTTGACAATTTGGACGTTGTTAATTCTTGAACTTGTTTTATTGAATTCTTATATCATTTTCATCATCCTCATGCTTATAAAATGTTGAAAGTCATCTGTGGCCTGTAGTGCATAGATGGACTTGGTATGATTATGACCAGGGATTATTCGGTATAATCATGACCGTAATGTTATAAATGATGTGGTAAAAGTCCTCATTGGCCCGTAGTGCATTGATGGACAGTTGTTGGCATGATCATGACCATTAATGAGTACACAAATATTCTTAGCCCGTAGTGCATGGATAATTGTGGTCGTGATACTAAAGAATATCCTTGGCCGTAGTGCAGGGGTGATTCGATGATGTGGATTATTTTATTAAGCTGAGTCCCAGCGATAACAGTGTTGAAAAACCTTTTAAATCATAGAAGATAGTAGATTTTATTCTCTACTTGACTCTTTTAATGGATTGTTTGTTCCGCTGCAGTTAGACTTGATGTTCGTTATATTTTATCAGTTTAACACTATTGAAGGCTAATGATAATTTATTCTGCATTATCTTAGTTATAATATTTCTTACTGGGTTAGTTGAGCTCACCCTTTCTTTCACTGTTCTCTTCAGGAAATGAGAATATAGCTGGGACGAGTCGGGGAACGGAGTGATGGACCAGATGATAGTATTAGTAGTCCTCACTATTCTGTTAAATAGTGTGACAATAATTGTAATGAGGACTCCTTTTGAGTTTGTATAGTCTCTAGTAGACAATAATTGTATTCAAACTCATAGTTATGTTTGGTTGTATTGTACACGATAGTTGTATTAGTAAGTTGTATTTGTATTTTGTACCATGTATCTGACGACCCAAGATGGGTGATGTATACCTAATTTTGGGGGCGTCACATTTAACTCCTGAAGTTCAATAGGAGCCATTCGATATGGGGTTTTAGAAATGGGTTTTGTACCAGGTTCAAGATCAATAAAGAATTCAACTTCACGTTTTGGGGGTAGACCGGGAAGTTCTTCAGGAAATACGTCAGGAAAGTCAATAACAACAGGAATATTATTCAAATATGACGTGTCTTTATTCAAATCCATAGCATGGGCTAAGAAAGCTTGACATCTGCTTTTTAATAAACGAATAGCTTTATGATTTGATATAACAGTGATTGATTTTAATGGCTTTGTTGTTTGAATTCGCACAACAGGTTGGTTAGGAATATGAAAACTAACAACCTTACGAAAATAATCAATTTTGGCATAATGAGTAGTTAACCAATCAATCCCTAAAATCACATCAAAAGTAAGTATCTTTAAAGAGATAAGGTCAACAGGTAAGGTGATGGTGCCAACTTGGATCAAACAAGATTTATAAACAGTGGATGTGATGAAAGTTTCTCCTAACGGAGTCTCCACAGATAAATCAAAGTCTAACTTCTCCGGAGTCAAGTTTAAACGTTGAGCACAAGCAGGAGAAATAAATGAATGGGTAGCACCGGTATCTAGCAAGGTATAAACTTCGCATGAATTTATGATTAGCTTACCCGTGATCACCTCGTTTGGGTTCCTCGTATGTTGACCAGTCACGACAAACGCTCTTCCAAGAACCGTTGAGTTTGAATTTTCTGGGATAGCTTTTTGAGTCACCATCCCCGCTGGACTTGGTTTCGCTATAGTGCAATCTCGAGCGATATGCCCTTCCTTTCCACAATTATAACATACCTTAAACTGTTGTGGGCAGTTTGGGCTGATATGTCCTTCTTTTCCGCACTTATAGCATATAACCGGTGGTCGTTCTCCTCCCTTGGAACCAGTTGCTGCTGGTGCTGACGTCTTCGTATTGTTATTGTTGAATCTCCTCTATTTAAAATCTCCTCCCGACTCGCTTCTTCTATTTTCATAGCCACGATTACCACTAGAGTGGTTGCCGTTCTTGTCTGTATTTTTCTTTCTCCGCTGGTTATCATTGTTCTGATGACTGCTGTCACCGATATGATCCTGGTTGTGGTCCCTCGGTTAACCGTACTCGTTATCTCGCTCTAATAATTGAACCATGTTGACAACATCTGAATAGAGAAAAAATTTATGAGAAATGAGATATTGACGTATGCCGGGTTTCAAACCTCTCAGAAACATCCGCGTCATACGTTCCTCATTCTCCACCAATGAGGTGCAAACCTGGACAACTCTGCAAACTTCGCCTCGTACTGGGACACCGTCATGTTATTCTGCTCCAGTCTAATAAACTCTACCTCCTTCATATGACGAATACTTTTAGGAAAGTACTTGTCATTGAACAGTTTCTGAAATGTCTCCCAAGACATGCTGAGTGCGGCTGGATGGGTACGCTTCACAGACTCCCACCAGTAGTCTGCCTCGCCACGGAACATAAAGGTGGCGAATGGAACCTTCTGTTCCTCCGTGCATCCCAAGACATCGAATATCTTGGTAATTTACTTGACCCACGTTTATGCCATGATCGGATCCGGCTTTCCCTTAAATTCTGGTGGTCTCAATTCTTTGAACTGCTTGGCTGTGACAAACCGTGAATTGCTATCATTTCCTCCTGTATTTTGAACACGAGTCTCCCTCGTCTGGTTTTGCATGAATTGCAAAAAGCTTCTAAACATCTCATCATTCATCATCTGCCCATTGGTGTTGTTCACAGGAGGAACATTGCCAGCCTGTTGCACGTTCTCCTCGTTGGTGAGCACAGATGTCTCCACGGTCTCATTTACTCCACTGTTAACATTCTTAGTCGACATTCTCAAATACTGCCATAAAACAAGGGTTAATTAAATAAATTAACAAATCACATAATACCCCTATATTATGACCGACAAACAAATAAGCTTAGGTAGGACACACTAGCGAAGGATTTACTCGTCTCTCCCCTCCTAGTTCTATTTTCCGATCTCCGCCAGAGATCATATCCCTAAGCTCTGATACCAACTGTGACGCCCCCAAAATAGGAATACAACACCCATTCTGAGTCGCCAAAATACATAGTACAAAAACAACTACATCTTTATTATTACAACATAAGAACTGTGAGTTTAAATACAAATATTATCATCTAGACAATATCCACACTCAAATAAGTCATCATTACAATTATTGATACATTATTTCACAAAAATAGTGAGGACTACTAAAATAACTTCTAGAACCATCATTCCATACCCCGACTAGTACTCGCTACATTCTCACCTCCTGAGAAAAATGGAACAAAAAAAAAGGGTGAGCTCAACTAGCCCAGTAAAAAATATTATGACTAAGATAATACAGACCTAATTATCGTTAGTCTTCAACAGGAAAAAATCTAATAGAATACAATAGAAAACAAGTTTTAAATCAATATTCGCAGCGAAAAATAATAATTCATAGAAGAGTTACGTAGAGAATGAAATCTACTATCATCTATAAATTTTAAAGTCTACCATCAATATTTTATCCTTGTAACATCAATCAATATTCATCTTTGCACTACAAGCCAAAGATATTCATCAGTTGGTCATGTTCATCTAAACACCTGTTCATCTTTGCACTACGGGCCAAAGATATTCATCAGAAATCATTCATCTTTGCACTACAGGCCAAAGATATTCATCAGAAATCATTTAGGACTGAGGATGATGTAAAATATATTTTAAAGAAAACGAATCCAGTGAAACAAAAGAATAAATATTAAGGATTCATATTCCAGCTATTCTATGTCCAAAAATACCTCATAAATAAACATAGTGGAGTAAAATTCAAAAATGATCAAAATATAGATACAATCAAAGCTAGTATCCATAATAGATATTTTGGACGAAAAGAAAAAAATTTCATTTTCGGTGAATAGTAACTCGTGAATAGTAACTCATGAATAGTAACCCCGACATGAAAAAGTTCTAAATTTGATAAAAAGTTCCAACCAATATTTCGACATAATGATATTGAATAAATAATATCATTTACGAAGAAAATAACATCTCTTACCTCAGCAAAATAGGATTTCTGGTTGGAATATCAGATATAGTACTAAAGGAACTTGCACCGTATAGCAACACTCAAAGTATAAAAATACTCACAAAATACGCTCGATATTATAGAGAGAGAAAGAGAGAGAAATCTTTAGTTTCTGGTGTGATTTTTAATTCTAATCTAAGCACCCTATTTATAGGAAAATGCTTAGAACACCGAAGCAGAAAATTTAATAAAATATTAATATATATATATATATATATATTAAATTTTCCTACGCACACTACACCATACCCAAGCATCAGCCACCAACTCACAAAAAATAAAAAAATATTTTTCTTAATTAAAATAATTAAAACTTCCAAAAATCAATTATTTCGGAATTTCAAAACTTCAATAATTCATAATAAATAGCCATTTTATCAGAAAATTCAAATTCTTGCAATTTTGTATAGGAAATTCAATTCTCTACAACTTTACAGAAGAAAGTTTTTCCAAATTTTAAACAGAAATTGACCGAAATTCATAAACGGACGATTTTACAGGCTATAATCAAATTTCAGTCAAGAAATGGGCCCACAGACATGTTTGACATGTTTTAAACAACTTTTGTAACAAAAATACTCTTTCTCCTCATATACTCATATATCCCACATTCATTATAAAAATATCATCATTATTATATTATAATAATATAATAAAATATTATTTTATCAGAAAAGATAAAATATCGATTTTTAACAATTGTCACTTTAAAAATTTTCTCAATCTATATCCACATAAAATGAATATTTTTCTCATCATATAAATCAATAATTAGTTATTCACAAATAATATTACAGAATCACAGTACTGACAACCAGGTCGTTACCAGGAAAGAGGGGCTTTCCAATAAGGATTTCTCCTTACTGGCGCGCAATTAGGTGACCAAACCTCTTTTTAGACAGAATTTTCTAGACATTGCCAATAATGTTATCTAATAATATTATTCAGATAATATGAATTATTGCTCCGATAATGGAAAATACTGTGTAGTGACAATTATTGAAACAACAGTAATATAAAATATCAACGCAACAATTATTGAATCAATAAAATAAAATACCGAACAGTAATTACTATAACCATTATTGAGTAGTGCGCCTTCTTACGTAAGAATTAATAATTGGTGCAATACAGTGTGCTACTGTGCAACAACGTGTATTATTGTGTTTTAACCATCGGGTATTCCAACAGTATTAACGGTAACAACTACGCCGTTATTTATAAACAACTTATACTTGTCGTTTTCTTCATTCAATCGCTTTCCGTTATGGGGCCCACAAAAGACTGCGCTGTCGTATGAATATTCCCCGACAGGAAGAATATTCCACGACCAAACGAATATTCTCCGATAACAATTAATATTTTATAACCACCTACTTATTTAAAATATTTACGCAATTTACCCATAACTAACCTCATTAATCAATTTAACACTTACTATTTTAAAATAATAAATAGAGGAAATTAAATTTTATTTATTAATAAATTGGGGTCTTACAATAATAGTACAAGTAATCCTTGGACTTGAGATCATCATAGTATCTTGTGTATGATGAGTTATACTTTGACTTATTCCTTAAGACCCTTAGGGTATATCAAAGGGTATGCATGAGTATAATAAGTTGTACATGGAGATAATGTATGATCAATAAAGAATCTACCGCTTTTAGTAAAATAAGAGAAATGTTCTATGTGATTCGATAAATGACAACCTAGTAGTCCTTGGCCAAGGCAGAATGAAATTAAAAAGGAGTTTCTAATTTATATTATTTGGAGTTGTACATTTAAGAGTCGAAATACATATAATTAAATAAAATAAGACTTGACAATAATTTCATGTCTTATATTTAATTGGGACATTGTATGGTGGAAGGATTAAATTGTACGGTAACTATTACTCAAAGGTTCTTTTATGATTAATGTTGAAATCAATATTATCTGAAAAGTCGTTAATCGCTAAGGAGGCTTATCCCTATTGTAGAATAAATATTATTTATTTAAATAAATTAATAATTTAATTTATTTATTTAAATAAGATTAGAATTGTTCTAATTGATTTATTCACAACCGGTTTAATATGGAGAACCTAAAGGGTCACACCATAAAAGGAAGAATAATTATTTAATAAGCAAATGACATAATCGTAATAATAAGTTAAGTATATTTAATTTAATCTATGGTGATAGAATAAATTAAATAACTTAATATTTATTATTTAATATTTTGGAAATATTAAATATAAATTAATAAGATGAGTCTTATTATTATTATTACTATTATTATTATTTAATTCCTAAAGGAGTTTGGAAATTAATTAATAAAAGTACTCTCATTTATTCCTAATAAGATTAGGAGACTAATTAATTAAAAGATTTTAATTAATTATTCCTAATAAGATTGGGAGCCTAATTAATTAAAGTAGTTTAATTAATTAAAATAAAACCTAATTCCTTAATGTTTAAGGAGGGTTACCCACATCTATAAATAAGAAGAGTCTTATTATGGGTGATAGAGCTGTTGTTGATTTTTTAACAACATATTCAATTCCAATAGTTGGACGTTCTTTTTCTATGAGAAATAGAAAAACTAGGTTTTGTCAAATACCCATCTTCTTGAATCCTTCTTCTTCTTTGGTGGATCACCTCTAGAGGCCAAACACTTGGGTGGCTAACGTTGATCAAAGGAAGTAACCAAACCCGGTGGATTCAAGTTGAACGCGAAAGGATTTGGAGGTGAACTACCTGAGGAAGCTCAAATCTTCAAGGATATGATTTTATTCTTTGTCTTTTCGTTTAATTAATAATTGTGCATAAAGAATGATCCGGGTATATTGTTTATAAAATTTTAAACTCTGATTTTACACGTTTTCGCTTATTTTGTGCAATTTGATTGCGTTCATGAATATTACAAACCTAACAGTGGTATCAGAGCCAAACCTTTATGCGAATTATTAATTATTTTAATTTGATATGTATATTGATATGTGTTTAGAATAATTTAATTGGACATAATTTATTGTATAAAATTAAAAAAAATGTTACAATTCAAAAAACATGCGAACTGAATTTCATTTTTTTTACTAGCTGTGATTCGCGAGAATCAGCTGCTGATTCGCTGGGTGATTCAGCACGTTACATATAGCTTACGGGATGTATATTTTGTTAACCAAAAGCATGTGATTCTTCCATTTGTATATATATTATTTATATTATCGAACCATGTAAATTAGTCGCATGTCTTCTCTTTTGAATAAAGGTGATTTGATTATATAGCATTCTTCCTGTAAAGGTTCCGTGGCCACGTAATATATATATATATATATATATAGAAAGGATCAAAAATAGAACTCTTAAGTAGTAGAACTCCCTTAAATAATAGAATTGTATCAAAACGACGTAATTTTGATAAGACGCAGTGACATTTTTGTAAATAAGCGGTAGCATGGTATTTATAAAAATGCCACCGCGTCTTATCAAAACTACGTCGTTTTGATTCAATTCTATTATTTAAGGGAGTTCTACTACTTAAAGTTCTACTCTTGATCCTCTCCCTATATATATATATATATATATATATATAATTAAAATAAAAGATTTATTTTAATCTTAAAATAAAAGGTTTATTTTAATTTTAAAATTAAATTTCATGCTAACTAATTAGAGTTGGAATTAGATTCCATGATAACTAATTGGAGTTGAAATTGGATTCCATATTTCCTTAAATAAAGGAGTTTATTTAGATATGAAATAAGATTTCATATTATTCAAAATAAAAGAGTCTATTTGTAAATAGGAAAGAGAATCCTAAATTCCTTAAATAAAGGAGTTTATTTAGATATAAAATAAGATTTCATATTATTCAAAATAAAAGAGTTTATTTGTGAATAGGAAAGAGAATTCGTATTTTCTTAAATAAATGAGTTTATTTAGATATGAAATAAGATGTCATATTATTCAAAATAAAAGAGTTTATTTGTGAATAGGAAAAAGAATCCGTGTATCCTTTAATAAAGAATTTTTTTTTACTTAGAATTGGATTCCATAATTAATTAAAATAAAAGAGTTTATTTTGATTAAAGATTTTGATTAAAATAAAATAATTTATTTTATTCAAAATAATTTAAATTAAAATAAAAGAAGTTTATTTTGATTTAAATTTGGATTAAAATAAAGGAGTTTATTTTAATTCAAAAATAGATTTTATACTAACTAAATTTGCCCATTAAATGATATCAATATATATATTGAATGTTTATTATTCATCAGATGAATGTTATTTATTGATGCATATGGTGATGTGTATGATAATAAATGGGATTGATTATGAACTATTGACCAATGTGATTGGATTTTATTTTAGTTGGATGCATTAATGTATGAGTTTTATTAATCTGCATACCTTGTCTTCTCTAATTCTTTCTTAATGTAAATTATATCTCCCTCCTATGTACTTTCTCTTGACTGCTGATCAAGGTTTCTATTTATATTAAATAGTTTTGTAATAGGAATAGTTAAAATTAATTTTAAAGAATTGGAGATCAAGGATCAAGGAGCGCTTGAAGACCCGTTTGTAATGAAGCCCGAGTTTAAATGTAATAGTTATATTTAAATATTAATTCTTGCACCCCTAGGTTTGACCTTTTGGTTCACTTGGTGGCTCTAGTGAACCAAACTAGAATAAAAGTCCATAATCAATCCGGGTAGAATATAGTATTCTATATGTGCATGCTTATACTATATATATATATATATATATATATATATATATATATATATGTGTGTGTGTGTGTGTGTGTGTGTGTGTGCATGCGCGCTAAACAAGATGAGACAAATTAATTACATGCAAACCCCTCAAATTTTTTATATTAAGTCCTAAGCGTTCAAAGATATTTGGAATATCGAACGTCGCCTTCTAGCATGATAAAAATAATAGAGTATCAATTAATTATTATAAGTTTGTTGTGTCACCACAAGGCTTATCTTAATTCTTTGAGATGCTAATTTTATCACATTTGATGCTTATAAAGAAAATTGAACAATATTGTTTTGTTGTGTCATCACAAGGATAATATTTTTCTTTTTTGAATATATGGAGTGTTAGGTTGGACTTAACTTAAATCATTTTAGTTCGGATCTGCACACACTTGACCATTATGATATAAGAGGCAAAATACAAAGAGTTGCATAGTTGATATAATTGACAAGAGTTGTCTACCTATTTATTTATATACAGTTTGTTGTGTCACCACAAGGCTATATACATTTGAAATGGGATCCTTAATCTCACTAGTAAATCTTTAATTAAATTTTGTCGAACTATATAAGTGAGGGTAATATAGTTTGATGAAAATAGTGGGAGGTACCAATTTAAAATAAGACCTAAATTATTTTGGTAATTAATAAAAAAATATATACTAAAATGTTATTAAGAACAAATTCATTTACAGAATTTTACAATGTCTAAAATTACTATCACTGCGTAGCATATTAGATGCTAAATTAATCGGACCGAATTAAACGGATTGGTTAAGGAATTTGAGAATAGTTCTCATGGCTGAAAAGCTATCTTATGTCGTTAATACGCCTATCCTTGCAATGGTTGCAGACAATACCTCTGAGGAAGAGATTGCTACTTTTAGAAAGTGGCAAGATGATGCACAGTTGGCTCAATGCATCATTCTCGCATCCATGAGAAATATGCTTCAGCGTCAGCATAAAACTAGGATGCTCCCACTATATTCATGCAGTTGATAGTGAGGAAAGTAGGACTGATAGATATCAGATATCTAAGAAGCTCTTCCGATCTAGAATGACCGATGACACTACAGTACAGATAAAAGTCCTTAACATAATCAATTTGATTGATCAATTAGGACAACAGGTTTTGTCATGGATGGAGAGTTATGCCAATATTTAATCTTGCAATCACTCTCGGACTCCTTTCACAATTGTTGTGAATTTTTCATATGAACAAGCTAGATATCAGCCTCGCTAATTTGCTTAACATGTTAAAAAATGTTGAGAGTCACTTTCCAACCAAGAAAGATCATGTCTTATTGGTAGGGGCCAAATGATCTTCTGAAAAGAAGAACGATTCAAAGAAGGTAAATAGAAAGGCAAAAACAAAGGATAATAAGAACAAAACTGATAAGAATAGCAAAGGAGTTTGCTTCCACTGCAAAAGCCTGGACACTAGAAAGAAAACTACAAGAAGAATCTTGCAGAGGCTAACCAGAAGAAACTTAGTGAAGTTTCGGTTATAAATACAATTTTGTTCATGATTTAAAATAAATTTTTCTTTAAGTCAAGATACTACTTGGGTATTGATACCGGCTTTGGTTATCATAAATATCGATTTATGAAGGGACCAAGCAGAAGTAGCAAGCTAAACAAAGATAAGTAATCCTATGTGTGAGAAATGAAGCAAAGGTTGCTACATTAGACATAGAAACTTATAGTTTAGCAATATCTACGGGAAAATCTATTAAGTCAATAAGTTGTTATTGTATTCCAGTTCTTGTTAGAAATATTATTTCTATTTTTGTTGTTGGATAATAAAATCTTTGGTATTATATTTAAGGACAATTGTTGTTCTATTTATAATAATAATATTTTGTATAGAACTAAAATATTACTTAATGGATTTTGTGTACTTGACTTACGTAAAAATTATTTTACATATTGAACAAACTAGTATAAGAAAATAAGATGATCATTCAAAGAGTTGAATGTGTGTATTTGCTGAAATATAAGTGTAAATTATTTGAAAGGTTCAAAGAATTCAGAAGTAAAACAAATTGGCAAAGTATTAAGATTCTTTGATTAGATCAAGGAATAAATACTTGTGCAATAAGTTTCTAGATCATCTTAAATGGTTTTCTCATAATAGACGCCTCCTGATACGCAATAATTGATTGATGTATCTGAATGAAAAAATCGTACCTTGTTGGACATGGTGCGGTCTATAATGATTTTACCAACATTCCAGTATCCTTCTGGGGTCATGTCCTAGAAATGACTGCATATCTACGAAAAAGGTAACCTCAAAATCCGGTCCCAAGACTCCGTAAAAGTTATGAAGAGGGAGGATTCCTAATCTTAAGTATGTTAAGATAAGGGGCTTTCCAACTTATGTGAAAAATGTTTCAAAGGATAAGCTTGGGACAAGATTTGACAAGTACAAATTTGTCGGACATCCTAAAGTAAGTTTAGGGTATATGTTCTATAATCCTACTTAGCAAAAGGTGTTTATTGTGAAACATGCAGCCTTCTAAGATAAAGATGTTTATCATTGAAGGGGCTAGTAGGAGGATAATAGATCTTGAAGAGTTCAAGAACCACAAAACACTATAAGTCAAATAAGAGGAACTTGTAAATAGACCTATTGTACCACAACCGAATCGTAAATCTAGAATAGTATCGAAGATACCTAGGAGGTATGGATTCATCATAGATGATGATGATGAGGTACGGATCATAGATGATGATGATCTAGTTACATACAATGAGGTAAGAGTTGTAGACACTCAGAGAAATGGATTGAAGCAAGCTTCTCAAAAATGGAACATTCGTTTTGATGAAACAAATCAAAACAGTTTGATTTTATCACAAATAAGAATGAACCTAGTGTGTACAAAAGGGTCAGTGGAAACGCCGTGATATTCCTAATATTATATGTTGATATACTATGGATAAGGAATGACATACTAATGCTACAATCAGTAAAGATAAAGTTGTCTAAACATTCCTCCATGAATAATTTGGGAAGTGTATCTTAATTGGGGATACAAATCTATATAGATAGATTTAAGAGGATGCTCGACATAACCCAAGAAACGTATATTCATTTGATGCTAAAGTCGTTTAGCATGGCAAACTCCAAGAGATGTCTCATGTTGATGAGCCATGGAGTGTATCTCTCTTAATAGTCCTCATAGACTCATAAAAGAGAGATCGCATGAGTAACTATCATGTATGCAATGAAATGTACGAGACCTGATGTTGATCAGTCATATTCTGGAGAAGTTCACTATGAGTCAGTAAAAAACATCTTAAAGTACTTAACTGGCACTACGGATGTGATCATATTCATGGTGGGTCTAAATTAAAACTAGAGGGCTTAACAAACTCAAGTTTTTCAAACAGACCACGACGATAGAAAATCCACTTTAAGGTAAAGCGTTACCTTGAACAGTGGTTCAGTGAATTGGAAAGGTTCCAAACAGTAAAGAGTTGTTGGTTTAGTGATAAAGACAAAGTATATAGCTGTAAATGAAGCTGTAAGTTGATTGTTTGGATAAAAAGTTCATTACAGAACTAGGAATAGTTCCTAAGTCTCATCTTGGATCTAAACATGTGTTGTGGCACTTTCATTTGATTATAAAAATCATTGAAAGATGGGAAATCACTATAGAGATAGTGGACTCTCAAGAACAACATTACATATCCATTAACTAAAGCTTATCCAACAGCAGGATAATCGTCACTTAGAGAAGAAGGGTATGAGATACCATGACGATTGGTTTTAGTGCAAGTGGGAGATTGAAAGTAGTATGCACACAAGCCAATCATGTTTGATGATAAAGCATATACTTTGTAACAATCTTATTCATTTATTAATAAAAAGTATTAATTTATTAAAGACTTTTAATTATCTACATGATGCTGCTTTATAAGATGTGATAAACCCATAGTTTTAAGCAATGCTTTTAGAATAATGATGATGATCATTCTAATGAGATCTAAATTCTTAGAAAGATTAAAACTAAAATAGTTCTCAATCGTTGGATTACTAAATTGGGGATTAGTGAATCTGGATAGATTGGTACATATGTTGCTTGCTTATTGGATGAGGATGATTGATCTCATGATTATTTGTGTGGAGACACTAAAGCAAGTATGTAGGTGATTATTAGAGAATAAGTTCACTGAACGTGACTCGCTAAGGAATACCTAATGGAGTTTTACTTGCCTGTCAATACGAATTCCTGTAGTGATAGTAGTACAAGTGATCCTTGGACTTGAGATCATCATAGTATCTTGTGTATGATGAGTTATACTTTGACTTATTCCTTAAGACCCTTAGGGTATATCAAAGGGTATGCTTAGGTATAATAAGTTATACATGGAGATAATGTATGATCAATAAAGAATTTACCGCTTCTAGTAAAAGAAGAGAAATGTTCTATGTGATTCGATAAATGACAACCCAGTAGTCCTTGGCCAAGGCAGAATGAAATTAAAAAGGAGTTTCTAATTTGCATTATTTGGAGTTGTGCATTTAAGAGTCGAAATACATATAATTAAATAAAATAAGACTTGACAATAATTCCATGTCTTATATTTAATTGGGACACTGTATAGTAGAAGGATTGAATTGTACGGTAACTATTTACTCAAAGGTTCTTTTATGATTAATGTTAAAATCTATATTATCTGGAAAGTCGTTAATCGCTAGGGAGACTTATCCCTATTGTAGAATAAATATTATTTATTTAAATAAATTAATATTTTAATTTATTTATTTAAATAAGATTAGAATTGTTCTAATTGATTTATTCACAACCGGTTTAATATGGAGAACTTAAAGGGTCACACCATAAAAGGAAGAATAATTATTTAAGAAGCAAATGGCATAATCGTAATAATAAGTTAAGTATATTTAATTTAATCTATTGTGATAGAATAAATTAAATAACTTAATATTTATTATTTAATATTTTGAAAATATTAAATATAAATTAATAAGATGAGTCTTATTATTATTACTATTATTATTATTTAATTCCTAAAGGAGTTTGAGAATTAATTATTAAAAGTACTCTCATTTATTCCTAATAAGATTAGGAGGTTAATTAATTAAAAAAATTTAATTAATTATTCCTAATAAGATTGGGAGCCTAATTAATTAAAGGAGTTTAATTAATTAAAATAAAACCTAATTCCTTAATGGTTAAGGAGGGTTACCCACATCTATAAATAAGAAGAGTCTTATTATGGGTGATAGAGCTGTTGTTAATTTTTTAACAACATACGCAATTCCAATAGTTGGAGAGTACGTTCTTTTTCTATGAGAAATAGAAAAACTAGGGTTTTGCCAAATACCAATCTTCTTGAATCCTTCTTCTTCTTTGGTGGATCACCTCTAGAGGCCAAACACTTGGGTGGCTAACGTTGATCAAAGGAAGGAACCAAACCCGGTGGATTCAAGTTGAACGCGAAAGGATTTGGAGGTGAACTTGTACCTGAGGAAGCTCGAATCTTCAAGGGTATGATTTTATTCTTTGTCTTTTCGTTTAATTAATAATTGTGCATAAAGGATGATCCGGGTATATGGTTTATAAAATTTTAAACTCTGATTTTACACGTTTTCGTTTATTTTGTGCAATTTGATTGCATTCATGAATATTACAAACCTAACAGTATCTGTATGTTATCCTCTTTGTTAATGTTCACAGATATAGTATTTACGAATGTTTAATAATTTTTTTTATGATTTGACAGTATACATACATATGACACGCACACCACACGGCGATCGTGGTGGGCATGTAGGTCGTGGGGGCCGTGGCGATTCTACACGTGATGATCAGGCCGGATCGTCAGGTATAATTACATATTTTATTGGGATACATCTTATTATTTTTTATTTTATATTGTATTGACATTATATTCGTTTATATAAATATTGATGTATTTCATTACATAGGTGATCGACGTAGGCCTCCGCGGGGACTAGCACGTGGCTTGCTAGGGAATCCCCCCAGGCGCCGCTTATATGTCGTGTTGGGACTCATAGGTAATTGCATAATCCTATATAGTATTACTATAACATAAGTATTTAGTTCTTATATATTCTTTGTAATTTGCAATGTATTAATTTCAATTGTAGTATCCTTGACGCCACGCCAAGGAACACGTTGCTTGGGATCATCCGCAACCGATTCTCAAACCCGTGGATGAGGTGGGCGGATGTGGATGACCGCACACGTCAGTTGATTAATGCTGAGTTTAGGGTAGGATGTCAATCATTCATTTGCTAGTTTTATATTCCACTTGAATATACTGTTACCTCTTTGATTTATGTTGTCTACTAAGCTTCTTAATGTGTAATGTGCAGAGATATTATCGTTTTGAGGATGGACAGGAAGCCCATGGCATGACTGTTCTGCACAGATACCTAGAGATGAATTGGCATAAATGGGTCTACGAGTGGAAGAAGAAGGCCCAGACGAAGATGGTTGATGGACAGACACTTAAGGATGTCCGGCCAGATTTCATATCTGCTGCGGCGTGGGACCAGATGTGCAACATTTGGGACAGCGATGCCTTCAAGAAGATGTTGGCACAGCGTTCAGTTGCCCGACATCAGAGTCGTCTCCCACACTGCACTAGGTCTCAGTCGTACGACCTGTACCGGGAAAGACTCGAGGTGAGTTTAAAGCATGCACCCTCCCGCTTGGAGTTTTGGTGGCACGCCCATCAAAAGAAAAGTAACGGTGGTTATATCTCACCTAAGGCAGAACGCATTGCTGTAACATATTTAATTCTCTTATTTAGTATGTATTTAAAATCCGGATATTCTTTTGTATTATTTCATTTTATACTTTGCGTATCATCTACTAATGTGTTTTTTTTCAGCGACAGTTCGAGGATCTTGCAGTGGCCCGGAGCAGCCAGAGAGGTGACACTCCAGTAGACGAGTCTACGCGTGCGGACGAGGAGATAGAGGATTGGCTGCAGGCTACAGGGGGACCGAAGAAGGGTAGAGTTGTGGGCATTCCCCATGTCCCAGCTTACACCTTAGTCCCTACAGCGAGATCTCGGCGACGCCCACCCACTGGAGGTAGTGGTGCGAGTGGATCGGGCGCCGGCCCTTCATTATCCGACGACTTCTTCCGGCGGATCGTAGAGGGGTGCATTGTGACGCCCCCAAAATTAGGTATTTATCACCCATATTGGGTCGCCACTTACATGGTACAAAATACAAATACAAACTTAATTATACAAATGTCGTGTAACATACGACAATACATAAACTGAGAGTTCTAATAGGAATATTGTCATCTAGACAATATCCATACTCAAGGAGTCCTCATTACATTTATTGTCACACTATTTAACAGAATGGTGAGGACTACTAATGCTATCTTCTGGACCATCACTCCTTTCCCTGACTCGTCCCAGCTATATTCTCATTTCCTGAAGAGAACATTGAAAGAAAGGGTGAGCTCAACTAGCCCAGTAAGAAATATTATGACTAAGATAATGAAGAATACATTATCAATAGTCTTCAACAATGTTAAACTGATAAAATACAATAGACATCAAGTTTAACTGCAGCGGAATAAACAATCCATTAGAAGAGTCAAGTAGAGAATAAAACCTACTATCTTCGATGATTTAAAAATATTTTCATCAACTTTTATCACTGAGACTCAGCTTAATAAATAAACCACATCTTCTAATCATCCTTGTATTACGGGCCAAGGATATTCATTAAATCATCAATGATCATGACTATACCGAAAAATCCCTGGTCATAATCATACCACAAACTGTCTATCAATGCATTACAAGCCACTGAGGACTTTTACCACACCACTTATAACATCACAGTTCATGATTATACCGAATGATCCCTGGTCATAATCATACTAAGTCCATCTATGCACGTAAGCCAAAGATGACTTTTAACATAAAATAAACATGAGGATGATGACAATGTTATAGGAATTCAATTAAACAAGTTCAAGAATTAGTTTATCCAGGAACTAATAATATTCAAATTGTCAACATGATACTTCTTTGTAAAGTAACAGTCAAGAATGCTCAGAAGAATATTTTCATGAAAAGATACTGGATGAAGTGCAAATATCAAGGATATTCCACTAATTTCATGGAGTATAGAAATCAAAACATTAACCAAATGAGTATAATAAAGAGTATATGAAATTGCAAATGGATTTTCACCAGCCATGCGGTAATCCACGTATACAGATCATTTCCACAATTTAATAAGGAATGAATATAAAGGATCATTCACCATGCATGTGGCAATCCACATAGACATGTTATTCCAACAGAATAATAAAGAATGGAATAACAGAAGGATTCACCATGCATGCGATAGAGACCGCACAGACAGGTTATTCCCAACAGAATAATAAATGCGGAATAATAAATATGGAACCAGGTCAGGTGAAATTCACACCGACAGGATATTCCGACAGAATAATAAATGCGGAATAATAATTGATGGAACCAGGTCAGGTGAAATTCACACCGACAGGATATTCCGACAGAATAATAAATGCGGAATAATAAATGATGGAACCAGGTTAGGTGAAATTCACACCGACAGGATATTCCGACAGAATAATAAATGCGGAATAATAATTGATGGAACCAGGTCAGGTGAAATTCACACCGACAGGATATTCCGACAGAATAATAAATGCGGAATAATAAATGATGGAACTAGGTCAGGTGAAATTCACACCGACAGGATATTCCGACAGAATCGTAAAAAACGGAATAATAAAAGAATTTCACCAAGTATGCGGTACTTCGCATAAACAGGTTATTCCAACATAATAATAAAGAATGGAATAACAGAAGAAGATCACCAAGTATTGGGTAAACCGCATATACAGGTCATTCCACCAAGTATAGGGTAAACCACGCATACAGGTTATTCCAACAGAATAATAAAGAATGGAATAACATAAGTTCTCTTCATGAATAAGAAAGAATAACACCCCTTACCATTTTAAAGAAGAACTTAAATAAAGAAGTAGTTAAGTGGCAGAATACTCTTCTTCTTTCTCTCTATAGTTTCTCTCTCTAGAGTTCAGTGAATTCGTAAGAAATAATGAAGGAATGAGCTTCTATTTATAAGCTTGGTAGAGTAAGGGTAAAATAGTCTTTTCGTCATAATTTATGACATCATCGCTTACATCATCGATCAGATGACATCATTGCATACATCATCGATCAAATGACATCATTGCTTACATCATTCTTCTGATGACATCATTGCTTACCTCATCGTTCCGATGACATAATCGCTTACATCATCAGAATTCAAATTCAAATTATTCTCTTTCACCTCATTTTACTTGTATACCATGAATTTACTATAATAATGTTACTATTCAAATTATAAAAAAAACATACTATCATATAATCACATTATACTACTATAATATAATATTATAATAATATATTTAAATGAATTATTACTAATATAATTTCAACCAACGGTCTGAAAAATTAGCACATTTCCTCATGGAATAATATTGTACCCAAAAATGATTTGGACCGAAAATAAATATATTGTCCGGGTGAATAGTAACTCGTGAATAGTAACTCCTGAATATTAACTCGTGAATAGTAACTCGTGAATAGTAACTCGTGAATAGTAACTCCAACACAAAAAGTGTCTCAAATACTCGAGTGAATAATACTAGAGTGAATAGTAATTTAGATGAATAGTAACCCGTGAATAGTAACTTGTGAATAGTAACTCATGAATAGTAACTCCGACAAAAAGTGTCCTAAATACTCGAGTGAACAATACTAGAGTGAATAGTAATTTTTGGTGAATAGTAACCTGTGAATAGTAATTCATGAATAGTAACTCGTGAATAGTAACTCTGACACAAAAAGTGTCTCAAATACTCGAGTGAATAATACTAGAGTGAATAGTAATTTAGATGAATAGTAACACGTGAATAGTAACTTGTGAATAGTAACTCATGAATAGTAACTCCGACAAAAAGTGTCCTAAATACTCGAGTGAACAATACTAGAGTGAATAGTAATTTTGGTGAATAGTAACCTGTGAATAGTAATTCGTGAATAGTAACTCATGAATAGTACTCCGACACAAAAAGTGTCCCAAATACTCGAGTGAACGATACTAGAGTGAATAGTAATTTAGGTGAATAGTAACCCGTGAATAGTAACCCGTGAATAGTGATCATGTATTTTATGACAACTTGTTTACTTTAAAAAAATTTACATATCACCCTTAACTTTAACCTTTTTATCAATTTAACCTTTTACCAAAATAGAAAAATTGAATACTTTTATTTCATAAAATTCGGGTCTCACAATCTCCCCTCCTTATGGAATTTCGCCCTCGAAATTAACGTGCGTACCTGATATTCGAAGAGATGAGAATACCTTACTTTCTTTTCGGATTGTACCTTTCCGGATAATTCCGTTCTATCATGATTTTTCCATTTCTCATCTCCTGTATTTCGAATATCATTCTAGAATATACCTTCAAAACAAAGGTTAATCGACATACCACAATTTATCTACTTATTAAGTAAACAATTTCAGCTTAGGTAAGTCACACCCTAGCGAAGTATATTACTCGTCTTCTAGACTAATATCTCCGTCAGTGACCATATCCCTGTAACATCAATCAACAATTTCTGTCCACAATCATATGAATAACTCATAATCATAATTGTGATTCTGAATTACTTTTCGCACCCAGGAAGAAGAAAATTTACATCACCTATCTTCACCTGAAACATCAAAAATCATGGTTATACCAAATCACAATTCCTGCTCATAATCATACTAATAAATTCATCTTTGCACTACGGCTAAAGATTTACAACTGTATAACCAATAATCAACAGTTAATCTTCGTACTACAGGCCAAGGATATACAACTGTAAAATCAATAATGCTGAGACTCAGCTTAATAGTATCGCGACCACGAATTATCCATGCACTACGTGCCAAAGATAATCGTGTTTTCAATTACGGTCATGATTATACCAAACAATCCCTGGTCATAATCATACCAAGTCCATCTATGCACGTAAGCCACAGATGACTTTTACCACATCTATGAATTAATATTTCATTGCTGAGACTCAGCTCAATAATTAATCCATATCATCGAATCATCCCTGCACTACAGGCCAAGGATATTCTTTAGTATCACGACCACGAATTATCCATGCACTACGTGCCAAAAATAATCGTGTTTTCAATTACGATAATGATTATACCGAACAATCCCTGGTCATAATCATACCAAGTCCATCTATGCACGTAAGACACAGATGACTTTTACCACATCTATGAATTAATATTTCATTGCTGAGACTCAGCTCAATAATTAATCCACATCATCGAATCATCCCTGCACTACAGGCCAAGGATATTCTTTAGTATCACGACCACGAATTATCCATGCACTACGTGCCAAAGATAATCGTGTTTTCAATTACGGTAATGATTATACCGAACAATCCCTGGTCATAATCATACCAAGTCCATCTATGCACATAAGCCGCAGATGACTTTTACCACATCTATGAATTAATATTTCACTGCTGAGACTCAGCTCAATAATTAATCCACATCATCGAATCACCCTTGCACTCCGGCTAAGGATATTCTTTAGTATCACGACCACGAATTATGCATGCACTACGGCTACAGATAATCGTGTTTTCATCAACGGTCCTGATCATGCCATAAAACAATTAGTCTTTACATTACGGCCAAAGAGAATCCATAGCCATAATCATACCAAAAACTTTCCATCAATGCATTACGGGCCAATGAGGACTTTTTCCATATCATTTGTAACATTACGGTCATGATTATACCGAATAATCCCTGGTCATAATCATACCAAGTCTATCTGTGCACTACAGGCCACAGATGACTTTCAACAAAATATAAACATGAGAATGAGGTATTGACGTATATAGGGTTTCAAACCTCTTAGAAACTTTCGCGTCATTCGCTCCTCATTATTGACCAAATGGGATACAAACCGGGATAACTCTGCAAACTTAACCTCGTACTGCGATATGATCATATTATTTTGCTCCAATGCTTATCTCAACATTATTAGATGCCATTTTCAAACACTGCCACAAAACAAGGGTTAATTAACATATCACATATTATTCCTATACTCTGACCGACCAATTAAATACCAAATAAACTTAGGTAGGTCATACTAGCAAAGGAATTCCCCGTCTCTCCCCTCCTAGTTCTTATCTTACATCTCAGCCAGGGATCATATCCCTAAGCTTTGATACCAACTGTGACGCCCCCAAAATTAGGTATTTATCACCCATCTTGGGTCGCCACTTACATGGTACAAAATACAAATACAAACTTAATTATACAAATGTCGTGTAACATACGACAATACATAAACTGAGAGTTCTAATAGGAATATTGTCATCTAGACAATATCCATACTCAAGGAGTCCTCATTACATTTATTGTCACACTATTTAACAGAATGGTGAGGACTACTAATGCTATCTTCTGGACCATCACTCCTTTCCCTGACTCGTCCCAGCTATATTCTCATTTCCTGAAGAGAACATTGAAAGAAAGGGTGAGCTCAACTAGCCCAGTAAGAAATATTATGACTAAGATAATGAAGAATAAATTATCAATAGTCTTCAACAATGTTAAACTGATAAAATACAATAGACATCAAGTTTAACTGCAGCGGAATAAGCAATCCATTAGAAGAGTCAAGTAGAGAATAAAACCTACTATCTTCGATGATTTAAAAATATTTTCATCAACTTTTATCACTGAGACTCAGCTTAATAAATAAACCACATCTTCTAATCATCCTTGTATTACGGGCCAAGGATATTCATTAAATCATCAATGATCATGACTATACCGAAAAATCCCTGGTCATAATCATACCACAAACTGTCTATCAATGCATTACAAGCCACTGAGGACTTTTACCACACCACTTATAACATCACAGTTCATGATTATACCGAATGATCCCTGGTCATAATCATACTAAGTCCATCTATGCACGTAAGCCAAAGATGACTTTTAACATAAAATAAACATGAGGATGATGACAATGTTATAGGAATTCAATTAAACAAGTTCAAGAATTAGTTTATCCAGGAACTAATAATATTCAAATTGTCAACATGATACTTCTTTGTAAAGTAACAGTCAAGAATGCTCAGAAGAATATTTTCATGAAAAGATACTGGATGAAGTGCAAATATCAAGGATATTCCACTAATTTCATGGAGTATAGAAATCAAAACATTAACCAAATGAGTATAATAAAGAGTATATGAAATTGCAAATGGATTTTCACCAGCCATGCGGTAATCCACGTATACAGATCATTTCCACAATTTAATAAGGAATGAATATAAAGGATCATTCACCATGCATGTGGCAATCCACATAGACATGTTATTCCAACAGAATAATAAAGAATGGAATAACAGAAGGATTCACCATGCATGCGATAGAGACCGCACAGACAGGTTATTCCCAACAGAATAATAAATGCGGAATAATAAATATGGAACCAGGTCAGGTGAAATTCACACCGACAGGATATTCCGACAGAATAATAAATGCGGAATAATAATTGATGGAACCAGGTCAGGTGAAATTCACACCGACAGGATATTCCGACAGAATAATAAATGCGGAATAATAAATGATGGAACCAGGTTAGGTGAAATTCACACCGACAGGATATTCCGACAGAATAATAAATGCGGAATAATAATTGATGGAACCAGGTCAGGTGAAATTCACACCGACAGGATATTCCGACAGAATAATAAATGCGGAATAATAAATGATGGAACCAGGTCAGGTGAAATTCACACCGACAGGATATTCCGACAGAATCGTAAAAAACGGAATAATAAAAGAATTTCACCAAGTATGCGGTACTTCGCATAAACAGGTTATTCCAACATAATAATAAAGAATGGAATAACAGAAGAAGATCACCAAGTATTGGGTAAACCGCATATACAGGTCATTCCACCAAGTATAGGGTAAACCACGCATACAGGTTATTCCAACAGAATAATAAAGAATGGAATAACATAAGTTCTCTTCATGAATAAGAAAGAATAACACCCCTTACCATTTTAAAAAAGAACTGAAATAAAGAAGTAGTTAAGTGGCAGAATACTCTTCTTCTTTCTCTCTATAGTTTCTCTCTCTAGAGTTCAGTGAATTCGTAAGAAATAATGAATGAATGAGCTTCTATTTATAAGCTTGGTAGAGTAAGGGTAAAATAGTCTTTTTGTTATAATTTATGACATCATCGCTTACATCATCGATCAGATGACATCATTGCATACATCATCGATCAAATGACATCATTGCTTACATCATCCTTCTGATGACATCATTGCTTACCTCATCGTTCCGATGACATAATCGCTTACATCATCAGAATTCAAATTCAAATTATTCTCTTTCACCTCATTTTACTTGTATACCATGAATTTACTATAATAATGTTACTATTCAAATTATAAAAAAAAATATACTATCATATAATCACATTATACTACTATAATATAATATTATAATAATATATTTAAATGAATTATTACTAATATAATTTCAACCAACGGTCTGAAAAATTAGCACATTTCCTCATGGAATAATATTGTACCCAAAAATGATTTGGAACGAAAATAAATATATTGTCCGGGTGAATAGTAACTCGTGAATAGTAACTCCTGAATATTAACTCGTGAATAGTAACTCAAATACTCGAGTGAATAATACTAGAGTGAATAGTAATTTAGATGAATAGTAACCCGTGAATAGTAACTTGTGAATAGGAACTCATAAATAGTAACTCCGACAAAAAGTGTCCTAAATACTCGAGTGAACAATACTAGAGTGAATAGTAATTTTGGTGAATAGTAACCTGTGAATAGTAATTCGTGAATAGTAACTCGTGAATAGTAACTCCGACACAAAAAGTGTCTCAAATACTCGAGTGAATAATACTAGAGTGAATAGTAATTTAGATGAATAGTAACCCATGAATAGTAACTTGTGAATAGTAACTCATGAATAGTTACTCCGACAAAAAGTGTCCTAAATACTCGAGTGAACAATACTAGAGTGAATAGTAATTTTGGTGAATAGTAACCTGTGAATAGTAATTCGTGAATAGTAACTCATGAATAGTACTCTGACACAAAAAGTGTCCCAAATACTCGAGTGAACGATACTAGAGTGAATAGTAATTTAGGTGAATAGTAACTCGTGAATAGTAACCCGTGAATAGTAACTCGTGAATAGTGACCATGTATTTTATGACAACTTGTTTACTTTAAAAAAATTTACATATCACCCTTAACTTTAACCTTTTATCAATTTAACCATTTACCAAAATAGAAAAATTGAATACTTTTATTTCATAAAATTCAGGGTCTCACATGCATGGCGAGCGGTGTTGTGCAGTCAGGCGCACCATCACGCGAGCGGATCTATCAGCTAGCTCAGAAGGATGTCCACGGCTCTATCGATCCTACAACTGCCATTGAAGACCTCATGGGTGCAGTTGTCTTGGCCAACATCTTCCCACCACATATTCGACAGGTAAAAACAATTAAATTCTGTATTTCTTTATTTATTTTATGTAATTTATAATTGTAATTGTAATTTGTAATTGTATCGTCCGTCCGAATGCCACGCAAACACACATATAGCACCGCGCAGGCATTGGACACGTGTTAAAACTTGCGGGACTCGATTCCGACATACGGAGACCGAGTTATCGCGTAGTTTGCAAAACTTGCCAACAATTAGGCAAAAAGTCAAAAAATAGCTCAAAACCTGCATCGTCTATCTGAATGCCACGTAAACATACACATAGCACCGCGTAGGCATTAGACACATGTTACAATTTTCGGGACTCGATTCTGACATACGGAGACCGAGTTATCGCCCAGTTTGCAAAACTCGCCAACACTTAGGCAAAAAGCCGAAAAAGAGCCCGAAACCCCCATCGTCCGTCCGAACGCCACGCAAACACACACATAGAACCGCATAGGCATTAGACACGTGTTACAACTTGCGGGACTCGATTTCGACATACGGAGACCGAGTTATCTCCCAGTTTGCAAAACTCGCCAACACTTGGGCAAAAAGCCGAAAAAGAGCCCAAAACCTGCATCGTCAGTCCGAACGCCACGCAAACATACACATAGCATCGCGTAGGTATTAGACATGTGTTACAACTTGCGGGACTCGATTCCGACATACGGAGACCGAGTTATCGCCCAGTTTGCAAAACTCGCCAACACTTAGGCAAAAAGACGAAAAAGAGCCCAAAACTCGCCAACACTTAGGCAAAAAGCTGAAAAAGAGCCCAAAACCCGAATCGTCCGTCCGAACGGCACGTAAACACACATATACCACCGCGTAGGCATTAGACACGTGTTACAACTTGCGAGACTCGATTCTGACATACGGAGATCGAGTTATCGCCCAGCTTGCAAAACTCGCCAACACTTAGGCAAAAAGACGAAAAAGAGCCCAAAACACGCATCGTCTGTCCGAACGTCACACAAACACACACATAGCAGCGCTCAGGAATTAGACACGTGTTACAACTTGCGGTACTCGATTCCGACATACGGAGACCGAGTTATCTCCCAATTTATAAAACTCGCCAACACTTAGGTAAAAAGCCGAAAAAGAACCCAAAGCCCGCATCTTCCGTCCGAATGCCACGCAAACACACATATAGCACCGTGCAGGCATTGGACACGTGTTACAACTTGCGGGACTCGATTCTGACATACGGAGACTGAGTTATCGCGTAGTTTGCAAAACTCGTCAACACTTAGGCAAAAAGTCAAAAAATAGCCCAAAACCCGCATCGTCTGTCTAAATGCCACGTAAACATACACATAGCACCGCGTAGGCATTAGACACGTGTTAAAATTCGTTGGACTCGATTCTGACATACGGAGACCGAGTTATCGCCTAGTTTGCAAAACTCGTCAACACTTAGGCAAAAAGCCGAAAAAGTGCTCAAAACTCGCATCGTTCGTCCGAACGCCACGCAAAAATACACATAGCACCGCGTAGGCATTAGACACATGTTACAACTTGCGGGACTCGATTCCGACATACGGAGACTGAGTTATCGCCCAGTTTGCAAAACTCGCCAACAGTCAGGCAAAAAGCTGAAAAAGAGTCCAAAACCGGCATCGTCCGTCCAAACACCACACAAACACACACATAGCACTACGTAGGCATTAGACACGTGTTACAACTTGCGGGACTCGATTCTGACATACGAAGACCGAGTTATCGCCCAGTTTGCAAACTCGCCAACACTTAGGCAAAAAGCCGAAAAAGAGCCCAAATCCCGCATCGTCCGTCCGAACGCCACGCAAAAATAAACATAGCACCGCGTAGGTATTAGACACGTGTTACAACTTACGGGACTCGATTCCGACATACGGAGACTGAGTTATCGCCCAGTTTGCAAAACTCCCCAACACTTGGGCAAAAAGCCGAAAAAGAGCCCAAAACCGGCATCGTCCGTCCAAACGCCACGTAAACACACATAGCACTACGTAGGCATTAGACACATGTTACAACTTGCGGGACTCAATTCCGACATACGGAGACCGAGTTATCGCCCAGTTTGCAAAACTCGCCAACACTTAGGCAAAAAGCCGAAAAAGAGCCCAAAACCCGCATCGACAGTCCGAACGCCACGTACACACACACATAGCACCGCGTAGGCATTAGACATGTGTTACAACTTGCGGAACTCGATTCTGACATACGGAGACCGAGTTATCGGCCAGTTTGCAAAACTCGCCACACTTAGTTAAAAAGCCGAATAAGGGCCCAAAACCCGCATCGTCCGTCCGAATGTCACGCAAACACATACATAGCACCGTGCAGGCATTGGACACGTGTTATAACTTGCGGGAATCGATTTTGACATACGGAGACCGAGTTATCGCCCAGTTTGCAAAACTCGCCAACACTTAGGAAAAAAGCCAAAAAAGAGCTCAAAACCCGCATCGTCCGTTCGAATACCACGCAAACATACACATAGCACCGTGTAGGCATTAGACACGTGTTACAACTTGCAGGACTCGATTTTGACATACGGAGACCGAGTTATCGCCCAATTTGCAAAACTCACCAACACTTAGGTAAAAAGCCGAAAAAGAGCCCAAAACCCGCATCGTCCGTCCGAACGCCACGCAAACACTCACATAGCACCGCGTAGGCATTAGACATGTGTTACAACTTGCGGGACTCAATTTTGACATACGGAGACTGAGTTATCGCCCAGTTTGTAAAACTCGCCAACACTTAGGTAAAAAGCCGAAAAAGAGCCCAAAACCCGCATCGTCCGTCCGAACTCTATACAAACATACACATAGCACCGCATAGGCATTAGACACGTGTTATAACTTGCGGAACTCGATTCCGACATACGGAGACCGAGTTATCGCCCAGTTTTCAAAACTCGCCAACACTTAGACAAAAAGCCAAAAAAGAACCCAAAACCCGCATCGTCCGTCCAAACGCCATGTAAACACACAAATAGCACCGCGTAGGCATTAGACACGTGTTGCAACCTGCGGGACTCAATTTCGACATACGGAGACCGTGTTATCGCCCAGTTTGCAAAATTCACCAACACTTAGGCAAAAGCCGAAATAGAGCCCAAAACCGGCATCGTCCGTCCGAACGCCACGCAAACACACTCATAGCACCGCGCAGGCATTGGACACGTATTATAACTTGCGGGACTCGATTCCGACATACAATAATTGAGTTATCGCCCAGTTTTCAAAACTCGCCAACACTTAGGCAAAAAGCCGAAAAAGAGCCCAAAACCCGCATCGTCCGTCCGAACGTCACGCAAAAACACACATAGCACCGCGTAGGCATTAGACACGTGTTATAACTTGCAGGAATCGATTTTGACATACGGAGACCGAGTTATCGTCCAGTTTTCAAAACTCGCCAACACTTAGGTATAAAGCCAAAAAAGAGCCTAAAACCCGCATCGTCCTTCCGAATGCCACGCAAAAACACATATAGCACCGTGTAGGCATTAGACACGTGTTACAACTTGCGGAACTCGATTCTGACATACGGAGACCGAGTTATCGCCTAGTTTTCAAAACTCGCCAACACTTAGGTAAAAAGCCGAAAAAGAGCCCAAAACCCGCATTGTCCGTCCGAACGCCACGGAAAAACACACATAGCACCGCGTAGACATTAGACACGTGTTACAATTTGCAGAACTCGATTTCGACATACGGAGACCGAGTTATCGCCCAGTTTGTAAAACTCGCCAACACTTAGGCAAAAAGCCGAAAAAGAGCCCAAAACCGGCATCGTCCATCCAAATGCCACGCAAATACACACATAGCACTGCGTAGGCACTAGACACGTGTTACAAATTGTTGGACTCAATTCCGACATACGGAGACCGAGTTATCGCCCAGTTTGTAAAACTCGCCAATACTTAGGCAAAAAACCGAAAAAGAGCCCAAAACCGGCATCGTCCGTCCGAACGCCACGCAAACACACACATAGCCCCGTGTAGGCATAAGATACGTGTTACAACTTGCGGGACTCGATTCTGACATACGGAGACCGAGTTATCGCCCTGTTTACAAAACTCGCCAACACTTAGGCAAAAAGCCGAAAAAGAGCCCAAAACCCGCATCGTCCGTCCAAACGCCACGCAAACACACACATGGCACCGCGTAGGAATTAGACACGTGTTACAACTTGCGGTACTCGATTCCGACATACGGAGACCGAGTTATCTCCCAGTTTATAAAACCCGCCAACACTTAGGCAAAAAGCCGAAAAAGAGGCCAAAATCGGCATCGTCGGTCCAAACGCCACGCAAACACACACATAGCACTACGTAGGCATTAGTCACGTGTTACAACTTACGGGACTCGATTTCGACATACGGAGACTAAGTTATCGCCCAGTTTGCAAAACTCGCCAACACTTAGGCAAAAAGCCGAAAAAGAGCCCAAAACCGGCATCGTCGGTCCAAACGCCACGCAAACACACACATAGCACTACCTAGGCATTAGACAAGTGTTACAACTTGCGGGACTCGATTCCGACATACGGAGACCTAGTTATCGCCCAGTTTGTAAAACTCGCCAACACTTAGGCAAAAAGCCAATAAAGAGCCCAAATCCCGCATCGTCCGTCCGAACACCACGCAAAAATACACATAGCACCGCGTAGGCATTAGAGACGTGTTACAACTTGCGAGACTCGATTTCGACATACGGAGACTAAATTATCGCCCAGTTTGCAAAACTCTCCAACACTTGGGCAAAAATCCGAAAAAGAGCCCAAAACCGGCATCGTCCGTCCAAACGCCACGTAAACACACATAGCACTACGTAGGTGTTAAACACTTGTTACAAATTGCGGGACTCGATTCCGACATACGGAGACCGAGTTATCGCCCAGTTTGCAAAACTCCCCAACACTTAGGCAAAAAGTCGACAAAGAGCCCAAAACCCGCATAGACCGTCCGAACGCCACGCAAATACACACATAGCACCGCGTAGGCATTAGACATGTGTTACAACTTGCGGGATTCGATTCTGACATACGGAGACCGAGTTATCGGCCAGTTTTCAAAACTCGCCACACTTGGGCAAAAAGTCGAAAAAGAACCCAAAACCAGCATCGTCCGTCCGAATGTCACGCAAACACACACATAACACCGTGCAGGCATTGGACACGTGTTATAACTTGCGGGAATCGATTTTGACATACAGAGATCGAGTTATCGCCCAGTTTGCAAAACTCGCCAACACTTAGGGAAAAATCCAGAAAAGAGCCAAAACCCGCATCGTCCGTCCGAATGCCACGCAAATATACACATAGCACCGTGTAGGCATTAGACACGTGTTATAACTTGCGGGACTCGATTCTGACATACGGAAACCGAGTTAACGCCCAGTTTACAAAACTCGCCAGCACTTAGGCAAAAAGCCGAAAAAGAGCCCAAAACCCGCATCGTCCTTCCAAATGCCACGCAAACACACACATAGCACCGCGTAGGAATTAGACACGTGTTACAACTTGCGGTAGTCAATTCCTTCATACGGAGACCGAGTTATCGTCCGGTTTGTAAAACTCGCCAACACTTAGGCAAAAAGCCGAAAAAGAGCCCAAAGCCCGCATCGTCCGTCCGAATGCCACGCAAACACACATATAGCACCGCGCAAGCATTGGACACGTGTTACAACTGGCGGGACTCGATTCTTATATACGGAGACCGAGTTATCGCGTAGTTTGCAAAACTCGCCAAGACTTAGGCAAAAAGTCAAAAAATAGCCCAAAACCCGCATCGTCGGTCTGAATGCCACGTAAACATACACATAACACCGCGTAGGCATTAGACACGTGTTACAATTTGCTGGACTCGATTATAACATACAGAGACCGAGTTATCGCCCCGTTTGCAAAACTCGTCAACACTTAGGCAAAAAGCCGAAAAAGGGCCCAAAACTCGCATCATCCGTCCGAACGCCACGCAAAAATACACATAGCATCGCGTAGGCATTAGACACGTGTTACAACTTGCGGGACTCAATTTCGACATACGGAGACTAAGTTATCGTCCAGTTTGCAAAACTCGCCAACATTTAGGCAAAAAGCCGAAAAAGAGCCCAAAACTGACATCGTCCGTCCAAACGCCACGCAAACACACACATAACACTACGTAGGCATTAGACACGTGTTACAACTTGCGGGACTCGATTCCGACATACGGAGAATGAGTTATCGCCCAGTTTGCAAAACTCGCCAACACTTAGGCAAAAAGCCAAAAAAGAGCCCAAATCATGCATTGTCCGTCCGAACGCCACGCAAAAATACACATAGCATCGCGTAGGCATTAGACACGTGTTACAACTTTCGGGACTCGATTTTGACATACGGAGACTGAGTTATCGCCCAGTTTGCAAAACTCCCCAACACATAGGCAAAAAGCCGAATAGAGCCCAAAACCGGCATCGTCCCTCCAAACGCCACGTAAACACACATAGCACTACGTAGGCATTAGACACGTGTTACAACTTGCGAGACTCGATTTCGAAATATGGAGACCGAGTTATCGCCCGGTTTGCAAAATTTGCCAACACTTAGACAAAAAGCCGAAAAAGAGCCCAAAACCCGCATCGCCGTCCGAACGCCACGCAAACACACACATAGCACCGCGTAGGCATTAGACATGTGTTACAACTTGCGGAACTCGATTCTGACATACGGAGACCGAGTTATCGGCCAGTTTGCAAAACTCGTCACACTTAGGCAAAATGCCGAAAAAGAGCCCAAAACCCGCATCGTCCGTCCGAATGTCACGCAAACACACACATAGCACCGTGCAGGCATTGGACACATGTTATAACTTGCGGGAATCGATTTCGACATACGGAGACTGAGTTATCGCCCAATTTGCAAAACTCGCCAACACTTAAGAAAAAAACCAAAAAAGAGCCCAAAACCCGCATCGTCGGTCCGAATGCCACGCAAACATACACATAGCACCGTGTAGGCATTAGACACGTGTTATAATTTGCAGAACTCGATTCTGACATACGGAGACCGAGTTATCGCCCAGTTTGCAAAACTCGCCAACACTTAGGCAAAAAGCCGAAAAAGAGCCCAAATCCCGCATCGTCCGTCCGAACGCCACGCAAAAATACACATAGCATGGCGTAGGCATTAGACACGTGTTACAACTTGCGGGACTCGATTTTGACATACGGAAACTGAGTTATCGCCCAGTTTGTAAAACTCCCCAACATATAGGCAAAAAGCCGAAAAAGAGCCTAAAACCGGCATCGTCCCTCCAAACGCCACGTAAACACACATAGCACTACGTAGGCATTAGACACGTGTTATAACTTGTGAGACTCAATTCCGAAATACGGAGACCGAGTTATCGCCCAGTTTGCAAAATTTTTCAACACTTAGGCAAAAAGCCGAAAAAGAGTCCAAAACCCGCATCGCCGTCCGAACGCCACACAAACACACACATAGCACCGCGTAGGCATTAGACATGTGTTACAACTTGCGAGACTCGATTCTGACATACGGAGACCGAGTTATCGGCCAGTTTGCAAAACTCGTCACACTTAGAAAAAATGCCGAAAAAGAGCCCAAAACCCGCATCGTCCGTCCGAACTCTATGCAAACACACACATAGCACCGCATAGGCATTAGACACGTGTTATAACTTGCGGGACTCGATTCTGACATACGAAGACAGAGTTATCGCCCAGTTTTCAAAACTCGCCAACACTTAGGCAAAAAGCCAAAAAAGAGCTCAAAACCCGCATTGCCAGTCCAAACGCCATATAAACACACACATAGCACCGCGTAGGCATTAGACACGTGTTACAACCTGCAGGACTCGATTCTGACATACGGAGATCGAGTTATCGCCCAGTTTGCAAAACTCGCCAACACTTAGGCAAAAAGCCGAAAAAGAGCCCAAAACACGCATCATCCGTCCGAACGCCACGCAAACACACATAGCACCGTGTAGGCATTAGACATGTGTTACAACTTGCGGGACTCAATTTTGACATACGAAAATCGAGTTATCGCCCAGTTTGTAAAACTCGCCAACACTTAGGCAAAAAGTCGAAAAAGAGCCCAAAACCCGCGTCGTCTGTCCGAACTCTACGCAAACACACACATAGCACCGCGTAGGCATTAGACACGTGTTATAACTTGCGGGACTCGATTCTGACAAACGGAGACCGAGTTATCGCCCAGTTTTCAAAACTCGCTAACACTTTGGTAAAAAGCCAAAAAAGAGCCCAAAACCCGCATCGTCCGTCCAAACGCTATGTAAACACACACATAGCCCCGTGTAGGTATTAGACACATGTTACAACTTGCGGGACGCAATTTCGACATACGGAGACCGAGTTATCGCTCAGTTTGCAAAACTCGCCAACACTTAGGCAAAAAGTCGAAAAAGAGCCCAAAATCGGCATCGTCTGTCCGAACGCCACGCAAACACACTCATAGCACCGCGCAGGCATTGGACACGTGTTATAACTTGCGGGACTCGATTCAGACATACAAATATCGAGTTATCGTCCAGTTTTCAAAACTCGCCAACACTTAAGCAAAAAGCCGAAAAGGAGCCCAAAACCCGCATCGTCCGTCCGAACGTCACGCAAAAACACACATGCACCGCGTAGGCATTAGACACGTGTTACAACTTGCGGGACTTAATTCCGACATACGGAGACCGAGTTATCGTCCAGTTTGCAAAACACGCTCACACTTAGGCAAAAAGTCGAAAAAGAGCCCAAAACCCGCATCGTCCGTCCAAACGCTATGTAAACACACACATAGTCCCGTGTAGGTATTAGACACGTGTTACAATTTTCGGGACTCAATTTCGACATACGGAGACCGAGTTATCGCCCAGTTTACAAAACTCGCCAACACTTAGGCAAAAAGCCGAATAAGAGCCCAAAACCGGCATCGTCCGTCCGAACGCCACGCAAACACAGTCATAGCACCGCGCAGGCATTGGACACGTATTATAACTTGCGGGACTAGATTCCGACATACAAAGATCGAGTTATCGTCCAGTTTTCAAAACTCGCCAACACTTAGGCAAAAAGCCGAAAAAGAGCCCAAAACCCGCATCGTCCGAATGTCACGCAAAAATACACATAGCACCGCATAGGCATTAGACACGTGTTACAACTTGCGAGACTTAATTACGACATATGGAGACCGAGTTATCGTCCAGTTTGCAAAACTCGCTAACACTTAGGCAAAAAGCCAAAAAAGAGCCCAAAATCGGCATCGTCTGTTCGAACGCCACGCAAACACACACGTAGCACTACGTAGGCATTAGACACGTGTTACAACTTGCGGGACTCGATTCCGACATACGGAGACCGAGTTATCGCCCAGTTTGTAAAACTCGTCAACACTTAGGCAAAAAGCCGAAAAAAGCACAAAACTCGCATCGTTCGTCCGAACGCCACGCAAAAATACACATAGCACCGCGTAGGCATTAGACTCGTGTTACAACTTGTGGGACTCGATTCCGACATACGGAGACTGAGTTATCGCCCAGTTTACAACACTCGCCAACACTTATGCAAAAAGCCGAAAAAGAGCCCAAAACCGGCATCGTCCGTCCAAACGCCACACAAACACACACATAGCACTACGTAGGCATTAGACAAGTGTTACAACTTGCGGGACTCGATTCCGACATACGAAAACCGAGTTATCGCCCAGTTTGCAAAACTCGCCAACACTTAGGCAAAAAGCCGAAAAAGAGCCCAAAACCCGCATCGACTGCCCGAACGCCACGCAAAAATAAGCATAGCACCGCGTAGGCATTAGACACGTGTTATAACTTGCGGGACTCGATTTCGACATACGCAGACTGAGTTATCGCCCAGTTTGCAAAACTCCCCAACACTTAGGCAAAAAGCCGAAAAAGAGCCCAAAACCGGCATCGTCCGTCCAAACGCCAGGTAAACACACATAGCACTACGTAGGTATTTGACACGTTTTACAACTTGCGGGACTCGATTCCGACATACGGAGTCCGAGTTATCGCCTAGTGTGCAAAACTCGCCAACACTTAGGCAAAAAGCCGAAAAAGAGCCCAAAACCAGCATCGACCATCCGAACGCCACGCAAACACACACATATCACCGCTTAGGCATTAGACATGTGTTACAACTTGCGGGATTCGATTTTGACATACGGAGACCGAGTTATCGGCCAGTTTTCAAAACTCGCCACACTTAGGCACAAAGTCGAAAAAGAGCCCAAAACCAGCATCGTCTGTCCGAATGTCACGCAAACACACACATAACACCGTGCAGGCATTGGACACGTGTTTTAACTTGCGGGAATCGATTTTGACATACGGAGACCGAGTTATCGCCCAGTTTGCAAAACTCGCCAACACTTAGGGAAAAAGCCAAAAAAGAGCCCAAAACCCGCATCGTCCGTCCGAATGCCACGCAAACATACACATAGCACCGTGTAGGTATTAGACATGTGTTACAACTTGTGGGACTCGATTCTGACATACGGAGACCGAGTTATTGCCCAGTTTGCAAAACTCGCCAACACTTAGGTAAAAAGCCGTAAAAGAGCCCAAAATCCGTATCGTCCGAACGCCACGCAAACACACACATAGCACTGCGTAGGCATTAGACATGTGTTACAACTTGCGGGACTCAATTTTGACATACGGAGACCGAGTTATCGCCCAATTTGTAAAACTCGCCAACACTTAGGCAAAAAGCCGAAAAAGAGCCTAAAACCCGCATCGTCCGTCCGAACTCTATGCAAACACACACATTGCACCGTGTAGACATTAGACACGTATTACAACTTGCGGGACTCGATTCCGACATACGGAGACCGAGTTATCGCTCAGTTTTCAAAACTCGCCAACACTTAGGCAAAAAGCCAAAAAAGAGTCCAAAACCCGCATCGTCAGTCCAAACGCCATGTAAACACACACATAGCACCGCGTAGGCATTAGACACGTGTTACAACTTGCGGGACTCAATTTCGACATACGGAGACCGTGTTATCGCCCTATTTGCAAAACTCGCCAACACTTAGGCAAAAAGCCGAAAAAGACCCCAAAATCGGCATCGTCCGTCCGAACGCCACGCAAATACACTCATAGCACCGCGCATGCATTGGACACGTGTTATAACTTATAGGAATCGATTTCGACATACGGAGACCGAGTTATCGTCCAGTTTGCAAAACTCGCTAACACTTAGGCAAAAAGCCGAAAAAGAGCCCAAAACCGGCATCGTCTGTTCGAACGTCACGCAAACACACACGTAGCACCGTGTAGGCATTAGACACGTGTTACAACTTGCGGGACTCGATTCCGACATACGTAGACCGAGTTATCGCCCAGTTTGCAAAACTCGTCAACACTTAGGCAAAAAGCCGAAAAAGAGCTCAAAACTCGCATCGTTCGTCCGAACGCCACGCAAAAATACACATAGCACCGCGTAGGCATTAGACACGTGTTACAACTTGCGGGACTCGATTCCGACATACGGAGACTGAGTTATCGCCCAGTTTACAACACTCGCTAACACTTATGCAAAAAGCCGAAAAAGAGCCCAAAACCGGCATCGTCCGTCCAAACGCCACACAAACACACACATAGCACTACGTAGGCATTAGACACGTGTTACAACTTGCGGGACTCGATTCCGACATACGAAAACCGAGTTATCGCCCAGTTTGCAAAACTCGCCAACACTTAGGCAAAAAGCCGAAAAAGAGCCCAAAACCCGCATCGACTGCCCGAACGCCACGCAAAAATAAGCATAGCACCGCGTAGGCATTAGACACGTGTTACAACTTGCGGGACTCGAATTTGACATACGCAGACTGAGTTATCGCCCAGTTTGCAAAACTCCCCAACACTTAGGCAAAAAGCCGAAAAATAGCCCAAAACCGGCATCGTCCGTCCAAACGCCAGGTAAACACACATAGCACTACGTAGGTATTTGACACGTTTTACAACTTGCGGGACTCGATTCCGACATACGGAGTCCGAGTTATCGCCTAGTGTGCAAAACTCGCCAACACTTAGGCAAAAAGCCGAAAAAGAACCCAAAACCCGCATCGACCGTCCGAACGCCACGCAAACACACACATATCACCGCGTAGGCATTAGACATGTGTTACAACTTGCGGGATTCGATTCTGACATACGGAGACCGAGTTATCGGCCAGTTTTCAAAACTCGCCACACTTAGGCAAAAAGTCGAAAAAGAACCCAAAACCAGCATCGTCCGTCCGAATGTCACGCAAACACACACATAACACCGTGCAGGCATTGGACACGTGTTATAACTTGCGAAAATCGATTTTGACATACGGAGACCGAGTTATCGCCCAGTTTGGAAAACTCGCCAACACTTAGGGAAAAAGCCAAAAAAGAGCCCAAAACCCGCATCGTCCGTCCGAATGCCACGCAAACATACACATAGCACCGTGTAGGTATTAGACATGTGTTACAACTTGTGGGACTCGATTCTGACATACGGAGACCGAGTTATTGCCCAGTTTGCAAAACTCGCCAACACTTAGGTAAAAAGCCGTAAAAGAGCCCAAAAGCCGTATCGTCCGAACGCCACGCAAACACACACATAGCACCGCGTAGGCATCAGACATGTGTTACAACTTGCGGGACTCAATTTCGACATACGGAGACCGAGTTATCGCCCAGTTTGTAAAACTCGCCAACACTTAGGCAAAAAGCCGAAAAAGAGACCAAAACCCGCATCGTCCGTCCGAACTCTATGCAAACACACACATAGCACCGTGTAGACATTAGACACGTATTATAACTTGCGGGACTCGATTCCGACATACGGAGACCGAGTTATCGCTCAGTTTTCATAACTCGCCAACACTTAGGCAAAAAGCCAAAAAAGAGTCCAAAACCCGCATCGTCAGTCCAAACGCCATGTAAACACACACATAGCACCGCGTAGGCATTAGACACGTGTTACAACTTGCGGGACTCAATTTCGACATACGGAGACCGTGTTATCGCCCTGTTTGCAAAACTCGCCAACACTTAGGCAAAAAGCCGAAAAAGACCCCAAAATCGGCATCGTCCGTCCGAACGCCACACAAACACACTCATAGCACCGCATATGCATTGGACACGTGTTATAACTTACAGGAATCGATTTCGACATACGGAGACCGAGTTATCGTCCAGTTTTCAAAACTCGCCAATACTTAGGTATAAAGCCAAAAAAGAGCCTAAAACCCGCATCGTCCGTCTGAATGCCACGCAAAAACACATATAGCACCGCGTAGGCATTAAACACATGTTACAACATGCGGAACTCGATTCTGACATACGGAGACCGAGTTATCGCCCAGTTTCCAAAGCTCGCGAACACTTAGGTAAAAGCCGAAAACGAGCCCAAAACCCGCATCGTCCGTCCGAACGCCACGGAAAAACACACATAGTACCGCATAGGCATTAGACACGTGTTACAATTTGCAGAACTCGATTCCAAAATACGGAGACCGAGTTATCGTCCAGTTTGTAAATCTCGCCAACACTTAGGTAAAAAGCCAAAAAAGAGCCCAAAACCGGCATCGTCCATCCAAACGCCACGCAAACACACACATAGCACTGCGTAGGCACTAGACACGTGTTATAAATTGCTGGACTCGATTCCGACATACGGAGACCGAGTTATCGCCCAGTTTGTAAAATTCGCCAACACTTAGGCAAAAAGCCGAAAAAGAGCCTAAAACCGGAATCGTCCGTCCGAACGCCACGCAAACACACACACAGCACCGCGTAGGCATAAGACCCGTGTTACAACTTACGGGACTCGATTCTGACATACGGAGACCGAGTTATCGCCCAGTTTGCAAACTCGCCAACACTTAGGCAAAAAGTCGAAAAAGAGCCCAAAACCCGCATTGTCCGTCCGAACGCCACGCAAACACACACATTGTACCGCATAGGAATTAGACACGTGTTACAACTTGCGGTACTCGATTCTGACATACGGAGACCGAGTTATCTCCCAGTTTGTAAAACTCGCCAACACTTAGGCAAAAAGTCAAAAAAGAGCCCAAAACCGGCATCGTCGGTCCAAACGCCACGCAAACACACACATAGCACTACGTAGGCATTAGACACGTGTTAGAATTTGCGGGACTCGATTTTGACATACGGAGACTAAGTTATCGCCCAGTTTGCAAAACTCGCCAACACTTAGGCAAAAAGCCGAAAGATAGTCCAAAACCGACATCGTCGGTCCAAACGCCACGCAAACACACACATAGCACTACGTAGGCATTAGACACGTGTTACAACTTGCGGGACTCGATTCCAACATACGGAGACCTAGTTATCGCCCAGTTTGCAAAACTCGCCAACACTTAGGCAAAAAGCCGAAAAAGAGCCCAAATCCCACATCGTCCGTCCGAACGCCACGCAAAAATACACATAGCACCGCGTAGGCATTAGAGACGTGTTACAACTTGCGGGACTCGATTTCGACATACGGAGACTAAGTTATCGTCCAGTTTGTAAAACTCTTCAACACTTAGACAAAAAGCCGAAAAAGAGCCCAAAACCGGCATCGTCCGTCTAAACGCCACATAAACACACATAGCACTACGTAGGTATTAGACACGTTTTACAACTTGCGGGACTCGATTCCGACATACGGAGACCGAGTTATCGCCCAGTTTGCAAAACTCCCCAACACTTAGGCAAAAAGTCGAAAAAGAGCCCAAAACCTGCATCGACCGTCCGAACGCCACGCAAACACACACATAGCACCGCGTAGGCATTAGACATGTGTTACAACTTGCGGGACTCGATTCTGACATACGGAGACCGAGTTATCGGCCAGTTTGCAAAACTCGTCACACTTAAGCATCAAGCCGAAAAAGAGCCCAAAACCCGCATCGTCCGTCCGAATGTCACGCAAACACACACATAGCACCGTGCAGGCATTGGACACGTGTTATAACTTGCGGGAATCGATTTTGACATACAGAGATCGAGTTATCGCCCAGTTTGCAAAACTCGCCAACACTTAGGGAAAAAGCCAAAAAAGAGCCAAAACCCGCATCGTCCGTCCGAATGCCACGCAAACATACACATAGCACCGTGTAGGCATTAGAAACGTGTTACAACTTGTGGGACTCGATTCTGACATACGGAGACCGAGTTATCGCCAAATTTGCAAAACTCGCCAACATTTAGGCAAAAAGCCCAAAAAGATCCCAAAACCCGCATCGTCCGTCCGAACGCCACGCAAACACACACATAGAACCGCGTAGGAATTAGACACGTGTTACAACTTGCGGTACTCGATTCTGACATACAGAGACCGAGTTATCGTCCAGCTTGCAAAACTCGCCAACACTTAGGCGAAAAGCCGAAAAAGAGCCCAAAGCCCGCATCGTCCGTCCGAATGCCACGCAAACACACATATAGCACCGCCCAGGCATTGGGACACGTGTTACAACTGGCGGGACTCGATTCCTACATACGGAGACCGAGTTATCGCGTTGTTTGCAAAACTTGCCAACACTTAGGCAAAAAGTCAGAAAATAGCCCAAAACCCGCATCGTCTGTCTGAATGCCACGTAAACATACACATAACACCGCGTAGGCATTAGACACGTGTTACAATTTGCTGGACTCGATTCTAATATACAGAGACCGAGTTATCGCCCAGTTTGCAAAACTCGTCAACACTTAGCCAAAAAGCCGAAAAAGAGCCCAAAACTCGCATCGTCCATCTGAACGCCACGCAAAAATACACATAGCGCCGCGTAGGCATTAGACACGTGTAACAACTTGCGGGACTCGATTTCGACATACGGAGACTAAGTTATCGCCCAGTTTGCAAAACTCGCCAATATTTAGGCAAAAAGCCAAAAAAGAGCCCAAAACCGGCATCGTCCGTCCAAATGCCACGCAAACACACACATAACACTACGTAGGCATTAGACACATGTTACAACTTGCGGGACTCGATTCCGATATACGGAGACTGAGTTATCGCCCGGTTTGCAAAACTCGCCAACACTTAGGTAAAAAGCCGAAAAAGAGCCCAAATCACTCATTGTCCGTCTGAACGCCACGCAAAAATACACATAACACCGCGTAGGCATTAGACACGTGTTACAACTTGCGAGACTCGATTTCGACATACGAAGACTGAGTTATCGCCCAGTTTGCAAAACTCCCCAACATATAGGCAAAAAGCCGAAAAAGAGCCCAAAATCGGCATCGTCCGTCCAAACACCACGTAAACACACACATAGCACCGCGCAGGCATTAGACACGTGTAACAACTTGCGGGACTCAATTCCGACATACGGAGATCGAGTTATCTCCCAGTTTGTAAAACTCATCAACACTTAGGCAAAAAGTTGAAAAAGAGCCCAAAATCGGCATCGTCCGTCCGAACGCCACGCAAACACACACATAGCACCGCGTAGGTATTAGACACGTGTTACAACTTACGGGACTCTATTCTGACATACGGAGACCGTGTTACCGTCCAGTTTGCAAAACTCGCCAACACTTAGGTAAAAAGTCGAAAAAGAGCCCAAAACCCACATCGTCCGTCCGAACGCCACACAAACACACACATACCATCACGCGAGCGGATCTATCAGCTAGCTCAGAAGGATGTCCACGGCTCCATCGATCTTACAACTGCCGTTGACGACCTCATGGGTGCAGTTGTCTTGGCCAACATCTTCCCACCACATATTCGACAGGTAAAAACAATTAAATTCTGTATTTCTTTATTTAATTTATGTAATTTATAATTGTAATTGTAATTTGTAATTGTATCGTCCGTCCGAATGCCACGCAAACACACATATAGCACCGCGCAGGCATTGGACACGTGTTAAAACTTGCGGGACTCGATTCCGACATACGGAGACCGAGTTATCGCGTAGTTTGCAAAACTCGCCAACAATTAGGCAAAAAGTCAAAAAATAGCCCAAAACCCGCATCGTCTGTCTGAATGCCACGTAAACATACACATAGCACCGCGTAGGCATTAGACACGTGTTACAATTTGCGGGACTCGATTCTGACATACGGAGACCGAGTTATCGCCCAGTTTGCAAAACTCGCCAACACTTAGGCAAAAAGCCGAAAAAGAGCCCGCAACCCCCATCGTCCGTCCGAACGCCACGCAAACACACACATTGAACCGCATAGGCATTAGACACGTGTTACAACTTGCGGGACTCGATTTCGACATACGGAGACCGAGTTATCTCCCAGTTTGCAAAACTCGCCAACACTTGGGCAAAAAGCCAAAAAAGAGCCCAAAACCCGCATCGTCAGTCCGAACGCCACGCAAACATACACATAGCATCGCATAGGTATTAGACATGTGTTACAACTTGCGGGACTCGATTCCGACATACGGAGACCGAGTTATCGCCCAGTTTGCAAAACTCGCCAACACTTAGGCAAAAAGACGAAAAAGAGCCCAAAACTCGCCAACACTTAGGCAAAAAGCTGAAAAAGAGCCCAAAACCCGCATCGTCCGTCCGAACGGCACGCAAACACACATATACCACCGCGTAGGCATTAGACACGTGTTACAACTTGCGAGACTCATTCTGACATACGGAGACCGAGTTATCGCCCAGTTTGCAAAACTCGCCAACACTTAGGCAAAAAGACGAAAAAGAGCCCAAAACACGCATCGTCTGTCCGAACGTCACACAAACACACACATAGCAGCGCTCAGGAATTAGACACGTGTTACAACTTGCGGTACTCGATTCCGACATACGGAGACCGAGTTATCTCCCAATTTGTAAAACTCGCCAACACTTAGGCAAAAAGCCGAAAAAGAACCCAAAGCCCGCATCTTCCGTCCGAATGCCACGCAAACACACATATAGCACCGTGCAGGCATTGGACACGTGTTACAACTTGCGGGACTCGATTCCGACATACGGAGACCGAGTTATCGCGTAGTTTGCAAAACTCGTCAACACTTAGGCAAAAAGTCAAAAAATAGCCCAAAACCCGCATCGTCTGTCTAAATGCCACGTAAACATACACATAGCACCGCGTAGGCATTAGACACGTGTTAAAATTCGTTGGACTCGATTCTGACATACGGAGACCGAGTTATCGCCTAGTTTGCAAAACTCGTCAACACTTAGGCAAAAAGCCGAAAAAGTGCTCAAAACTCGCATCGTTCGTCCGAACGCCACGCAAAAATACACATAGCACCGCGTAGGCATTAGACACATGTTACAACTTGCGGGACTCGATTCCGACATACGGAGACTGAGTTATCGCCCAGTTTGCAAAACTCGCCAACAGTTAGGCAAAAAGCTGAAAAAGAGTCCAAAACCGGCATCGTCCGTCCAAACACCACACAAACACACACATAGCACTACGTAGGCATTAGACACGTGTTACAACTTGCGGGACTCGATTCTGACATACGGAGACCGAGTTATCGCCCAGTTTGCAAACTCGCCAACACTTAGGCAAAAAGCCGAAAAAGAGCCCAAATCCCGCATCGTCCGTCCGAACGCCACGCAAAAATAAACATAGCACCGCGTAGGCATTAGACACGTGTTACAACTTACGGGACTCGATTCCGACATACGGAGACTGAGTTATCGCCCAGTTTGCAAAACTCCCCAACACTTGGGCAAAAAGCCGAAAAAGAGCCCAAAACCGGCATCGTCCGTCCAAACGCCACGTAAACACACATAGCACTACGTAGGCATTAGACACGTGTTACAACTTGCGGGACTCAATTCCGACATACGGAGACCGAGTTATCGCCCAGTTTGCAAAACTCGCCAACACTTAGGCAAAAAGCAAAAAAAGAGCCCAAAACCCGCATCGACCGTCCGAACGCCACGCACACACACACATAGCACCGCGTAGGCATTAGACATGTGTTACAACTTGCGGAACTCGATTCTGACATACGGAGACCGAGTTATCGGCCAGTTTGCAAAACTCGCCACACTTAGTTAAAAAGCCGAATAAGGGCCCAAAACCCGCATCGTCCGTCCGAATGTCACGCAAACACACACATAGCACCGTGCAGGCATTGAACACGTGTTATAACTTGCGGGAATCGATTTTGACATACGGAGACCGAGTTATCGCCCAGTTTGCAAAACTCGCCAACACTTAGGAAAAAAGCCAAAAAAGAGCTCAAAACCCGCATCGTCCGTTCGAATACCACGCAAACATACACATAGCACCGCGTAGGCATTAGACACGTGTTACAACTTGCAGGACTCGATTCTGACATACGGAGACCGAGTTATCGCCCAATTTGCAAAACTCGCCAACACTTAGGTAAAAAGCCGAAAAAGAGCCCAAAACCCGCATCGTCCGTCCGAACGCCACGCAAACACTCACATAGCACCGCGTAGGCATTAGACATGTGTTACAACTTGCGGGACTCAATTTCGACATACGGAGACTGAGTTATCGCCCAGTTTGTAAAACTCGCCAACACTTAGGTAAAAAGCCGAAAAAGAGCCCAAAACCCGCATCGTCCGTCCGAACTCTATACAAACATACACATAGCACCGCATAGGCATTAGACACGTGTTATAACTTGCGGAACTCGATTCCGACATACGGAGACCGAGTTATCGCCCAGTTTTCAAAACTCGCCAACACTTAGACAAAAAGCCAAAAAAGAACCCAAAACCCGCATCGTCCGTCCAAACGCCATGTAAACACACAAATAGCACCGCGTAGGCATTAGACACGTGTTGCAACCTGCGGGACTCAATTTTGACATACGGAGACCGTGTTATCGCCCAGTTTGCAAAATTCACCAACACTTAGGCAAAAGCCGAAATAGAGCCCAAAATCGGCATCGTCCGTCTGAACGCCACGCAAACACACTCATAGCACCGCGCAGGCATTGGACACGTATTATAACTTGCGGGACTCGATTCCGACATACAAAGATTGAGTTATCGCCCAGTTTTCAAAACTCGCCAACACTTAGGCAAAAAGCCGAAAAAGAGCCCAAAACCCGCATCGTCCGTCCGAACGTCACGCAAAAACACACATAGCACCGCGTAGGCATTAGACACGTGTTATAACTTGCAGGAATCGATTTTGACATACGGAGACCGAGTTATCCTCCAGTTTTCAAAACTCGCCAACACTTAGGTATAAAGCCAAAAAAGAGCCTAAAACCCGCATCGTCCTTCCGAATGCCACGCAAAAACACATATAGCACCGCGTAGGCATTAGACACGTGTTACAACTTGCGGAACTCGATTCTGACATACGGAGACCGAGTTATCGCCTAGTTTTCAAAACTCGCCAACACTTAGGTAAAAAGCCGAAAAAGAGCCCAAAACCCGCATTGTCCGTCCGAATGCCACGGAAAAACAAACATAGTACCGCGTAGACATTAGACACGTGTTACAATTTGCAGAACTCGATTTCGACATACGGAGACCGAGTTATCGCCCAGTTTGTAAAACTCGCCAACACTTAGGCAAAAAGCAGAAAAAGAGCCCAAAACTGGCATCGTCCATCCAAATGCCACGCAAACACACACATAGCACTGCGTAGGCACTAGACACGTGTTACAAATTGTTGGACTCGATTCCGACATACGGAGACCGAGTTATCGCCCAGTTTGTAAAACTCGCCAACACTTAGGCAAAAAACCGAAAAAGAGCCCAAAACCGGCATCGTCCGTCCGAACGCCACGCAAACACACACATAGCCCCGTGTAGGCATAAGATACGTGTTACAACTTGCGGGACTCGATTCTGACATACGGAGACCGAGTTATCGCCCTGTTTACAAAACTCGCCAACACTTAGGCAAAAAGCCGAAAAAGAGCCAAAAACCCGCATCGTCCGTCCGAACGACACGCAAACACACACATGGTACCGCGTAGGAATTTGACACGTGTTACAACTTGCGGTACTCGATTCCGACATACGGAGACCGAGTTATCTCCCAGTTTGTAAAACCCGCCAACACTTATGCAAAAAGCCGAAAAAGAGGCCAAAACCGGCATCGTCGGTCCAAACGCCACGCAAACACGCACATAGCACTACGTAGGCATTAGTCACGTGTTATAACTTACGGGACTCGATTTCGACATACGGAGACTAAGTTATCGCCCAGTTTGCAAAACTCGCCAACACTTAGGCAAAAAGCCGAAAAAGAGCCCAAAACCGGCATCGTCGGTCCAAACGCCACGCAAACACACACATAGCACTACGTAGGCATTAGACAAGTGTTACAACTTGCGGGACTCGATTCCGACATACGGAGACCTAGTTATCGCCCAGTTTGCAAAACTCGCCAACACTTAGGCAAAAAGCCAAAAAAGAGCCCAAATCCCGCATCGTCCGTCCGAACGCCACGCAAAAATACACATAGCACCGCGTAGGCATTAGAGACGTGTTACAACTTGCGAGACTCGATTTCGACATACGGAGACTAAGTTATCGCCCAGTTTGCAAAACTCTCCAACACTTGGGCAAAAATCCGAAAAAGAGCCCAAAACCGGCATCGTCCGTCCAAACGCCACGTAAACACACATAGCACTACGTAGGTGTTAAACACTTGTTACAACTTGCGGGACTCGATTCCGACATACGGAGACCGAGTTATCGCCCAGTTTGCAAAACTCCCCAACACTTAGGCAAAAAGTCGACAAAGAGCCCAAAACCCGCATCGACCGTCCGAACGCCACGCAAATACACACATAGCACCGCGTAGGCATTAGACATATGTTACAACTTGCGGGACTCGATTCTGACATACGGAGACCGAGTTATCGGCCAATTTACAAAACTCGTCACACTTAGGCAAAAAGCCGAAAAAGAGCCCAAAACCGGCATCGTCCGTCCGAATGCCACGCAAACACACACATAGTACCGTGCAGGCATTGGACACGTGTTATAACTTGCGGGAATCGATTTTGACATACAGAGATCGAGTTATCGCCCAGTTTGCAAAACTCGCCAACACTTAGGGAAAAAGCCAGAAAAGAGCCAAAACCCGCATCGTCCGTCTGAATGCCACGTAAATATACACATAGTACCGTGTAGGCATTAGACACGTGTTATAACTTGCGGGACTCGATTCTGACATACGGAAATCGAGTTATCGCCCAGTTTGCAAAACTCGCCAGCACTTAGGCAAAAAGCCGAAAAAGAGCCCAAAACCCGCATCGTCCGTCCGAATGCCACGCAAACACACACATAGCACCGCGTAGGAATTAGACACGTGTTACAACTTGCGGTAGTCGATTCCGACATACGGAGACCGAGTTATCGTCCGGTTTGTAAAACTCGCCAACACTTAGGCAAAAAGCCGAAAAAGAGCCCAAAGCCCGCATCGTCCGTCCGAATGCCACGCAAACACACATATAGCACCGCGCAAGCATTGGAGACGTGTTACAACTGGCGGGACTCGATTCTTATATGCGGAGACCGAGTTATCGCGTAGTTTGTAAAACTCGCCAAGACTTAGGCAAAAAGTCAAAAAATAGCCCAAAACCCGCATCGTCGGTCTGAATGCCACGTAAACATACACATAACACCGCGTAGGCATTAGACACGTGTTACAATTTGCTGGACTCGATTATAACATACAGAGACCGAGTTATCGCCCAGTTTGCAAAACTCGTCAACACTTAGGCAAAAAGCCGAAAAAGAACCCAAAACTCGCATCATCCGTCCGAACGCCACGCAAAAATACACATAGCACCGCGTAGGCATTAGACACGTGTTACAACTTGCGGGACTCAATTTCGACAGACGGAGACTAAGTTATCGCCCAGTTTGCAAAACTCGCCAACATTTAGGCAAAAAGCCGAAAAAGAGCCCAAAACCGGCATCGTCCGTCCAAACGCCACGCAAACACACACATAACACTACGTAGGCATTAGACACGTGCTACAACTTGCGAGACTCGATTCCGACATACGGAGACTGAGTTATCGCCCAGTTTGCAAAACTCGCCAACACTTAGGCAAAAAGCCGAAAAAAAGCCCAAATCATGCATTGTCCGTCCGAACGCCACGCAAAAATTCACATAGCATCGCGTAGGCATTAGACACGTGTTACAACTTGCGGAACTCGATTTTGACATACGGAGACTGAGTTATCGCCCAGTTTGCAAAACTCCCCAACACATAGGCAAAAAGCCGAAAAAGAGCCCAAAACCGGCATCGTCCCTCCAAACGCCACGTAAACACACATAGCACTACGTAGGCATTAGACACGTGTTACAACTTGCGAGACTCGATTCCGAAATACGGAGACCGAGTTATCGCCCAGTTTGCAAAATTTGCCAACACTTAGACAAAAAGCCGAAAAAGAGCCCAAAACCCGTATCGCCGTCCGAAAGCCACGCAAACACACACATAGCACCGCGTAGGCATTAGACATGTGTTACAACTTGCGGGACTCGATTCTGACATACGGAGACCGAGTTATCGGCCAGTTTGCAAAACTCGTCACACTTAGGCAAAATGCCGAAAAAGAGCCCAAAACCGCATCGTCCGTCCGAATGTCACGCAAACACACACATAGCACCGTGCAGGCATTGGACACGTGTTATAACTTGCGGGAATCGATTTCGACATACGGAGACTGAGTTATCGCCCAATTTGCAAAACTCGCCAACACTTAAGAAAAAAACCAAAAAAGAGCCCGAACCCCGCATCGTCTGTCCGAATACCACGCAAACATACACATAGCACCGTGTAGGCATTAGACACGTGTTACAATTTGCGGAACTCGATTCTGACATACGGAGACCGAGTTATCGCCCAGTTTGCAAAACTCGCCAACACTTGGGCAAAAAGCCGAAAAAGAGCCCAAATCCCGCATCGTCCGTCCGAACGCCACGCAAAAAAACACATAGCATCGTGTAGGCATTAGACACGTGTTACAACTTGCGGGACTCGATTTTGACATACGGAGACTGAGTTATCGCTCAGTTTGCAAAACTCCCCAACATATAGGCAAAAACCTGAAAAAGAGCCCAAAACCGGCATCGTCCCTCCAAACGCCACGTAAACACACATAGCACTACGTAGGCATTAGACACGTGTTACAACTTGCGAGACTCGATTCCGACATACGGAGACCGAGTTATCGCCCAGTTTGCAAAATTTGCTAAGGCAAAAAGCCGAAAAAGAGCCCAAAACCCGCATTGCCGTCCGAACGCCACGCAAACACACACATAGCACCGCGTAGGCATTAGACATGTGTTACAACTTGCAGGACTCGATTCTGACATACGGAGACCGAGTTATCGGCCAGTTTGCAAAACTCGTCACACTTAGGCAAAAAGCCGAAAAATAGCCCAAAACCCGCATCGTCAGTCCAAACGCCATGTAAACACACACATAGCACCGCGTAGGCATTAGACACGTGTTACAAATTGCGGGACTCAATTTCGACATACGGAGACCGTGTTATCGCCCTGTTTGCAAAACTCGCCAACACTTAGGCAAAAAGCCGAAAAAGACCCCAAAATCGGCATCGTCCGTCCGAACGCCACGCAAACACACTCATAGCACCGCGCATGCATTGGACACGTGTTATAACTTACAGGAATCGATTTCGACATACGGAGACCGAGTTATCGTCCAGTTTTTAAAACTCGCCAATACTTAGGTATAAAGCCAAAAAAAGCCTAAAACCCGCATCGTCCGTCTGAATGCCACGCAAAAACACATATAGCACCGCGTAGGCATTAGACACGTGTTACAACTTGCGGGACTCGATTCCGACATACGGAGACCGAGTTATCGCCCAGTTTGCAAAACTCGTCAACACTTAGGCAAAAAGCCGAAAAAGAGCTCAAAACTCGCATCGTTCGTCCGAACGCCACGCAAAAATACACATAGCACCGCGTAGGCATTAGACACGTGTTACAACTTGCGGGACTCGATTCCGACATACGGAGACTGAGTTATCGCCCAGTTTACAACACTCGCCAACACTTATGCAAAAAGCCGAAAAAGAGCCCAAAACCGGCATCGTCCGTCCAAACGCCACACAAACACACACATAGCACTACGTAGGCATTAGACACGTGTTACAACTTGCGGGACTCGATTCCGACATACGAAAACCGAGTTATCGCCCAGTTTGCAAAACTCGCCAACACTTAGGCAAAAAGCCAAAAAAGAGCCCAAAACCCGCATCGACTGCCCGAACGCCACGCAAAAATAAGCATAGCACCGCGTAGGCATTAGACACGTGTTACAACTTGCGGGACTCGATTTCGACATACGCAGACTGAGTTATCGCCCAGTTTGCAAAACTCCCCAACACTTAGGCAAAAAGCAGAAAAATAGCCCAAAACCGGCATCGTCCGTCCAAACGCCAGGTAAACACACATAGCACTACGTAGGTATTTGACACGTGTTACAACTTGCGGGACTCGATTCCGACATACGGAGTCCGAGTTATCGCCTAGTGTGTAAAACTCGCCAACACTTAGGCAAAAAGCCGAAAAAGAGCCCAAAACCCGCATCGACCGTCCGAACGCCACGCAAACACACACATATCACCGCGTAGGCATTAGACATGTGTTACAACTTGCGGGATTCGATTCTGACATACGGAGACCGAGTTATCGGCCAGTTTTCAAAACTCGCCACACTTAGGCAAAAAGTCGAAAAAGAACCCAAAACCAGCATCGTCCGTCCGAATGTCACGCAAACACACACATAACACCGTGCAGGCATTGGACACGTGTTATAACTTGCGGAAATCGATTTTGACATACGGAGACCGAGTTATCGCCCAGTTTGCAAAACTCGCCAACATTTAGGGAAAAAGCCAAAAAAGAGCCCAAAACCCGCATCGTCCGTCCGAATGCCACGCAAACATACACATAGCACCGTGTAGGTATTAGACATGTGTTACAACTTGTGGGACTCGATTCTGACATACGGAGACCGAGTTATCGCCCAGTTCGCAAAACTCGCCAACACTTAGGTAAAAAGTCGTAAAAGAGCCCAAAATCCGTATCGTCCGAACGCCACGCAAACACACACATAGCACCGCGTAGGCATTAGACATGTGTTACAACTTGCGGGACTCAATTTCGACATACGGAGACCGAGTTATCGCCCAGTTTGTAAAACTCGCCAACACTTAGGCAAAAAGCCGAAAAAGAGCCCAAAACCCGCATCGTCCGTCCGAACTCTATGCAAACACACACATAGCACCGTGTAGACATTAGACACGTATTATAACTTGCGAAACTCGATTCCGACATACGGAGACCGAGTTATCGCCCAGTTTTCAAAACTCGCCAACACTTAGGCAAAAAGCCAAAAAAGAGTCCAAAACCCGCATCGTCGGTCCAAACGCCATGTAAACACACACATAGCACCGCGTAGGCATTAGACACGTGTTACAACTTGCGGGACTCAATTTCGACATACGGAGACCGTGTTATCGCCCTGTTTGCAAAACTCGCCAACACTTAGGCAAAAAGCCGAAAAAGACCCCAAAATCGGCATCGTCCGTCCGAACGCCACGCAAACACACACATAGCACCGCGCAGGCATTGGACACGTGTTATAACTTACAGGAATCGATTTCGACATACGGAGACCGAGTTATCGTCCAGTTTTCAAAACTCGCCAACACTTAGGTATAAAGCCAAAAAAGAGCCTAAAACCCGCATCGTCCGTCTGAATGCCACGCAAAAACACATATAGCACCGCGTAGGCATTAAACACGTGTTACAACTTGCGGGACTCGATTCTGACATACGGAGACCGAGTTATCGCCCAGTTTGCAAAACTCGCCAACACTTAGGTAAAAGCCGAAAAAGAGCCCAAAACCCGCATCGTCCGTCCGAACGCCACGCAAAAACACACATAGCACCGCGTAGGCATTAGACACGTGTTACAACTTGCGGGACTCGATTCCGACATACGGAGACCGAGTTATCGCCCAGTTTGCAAAACTCGCCAACACTTAGGCAAAAAGCCGAAAAAGAGCCCAAAACCGGCATCGTCCGTCCAAACGCCACATAAAACACACATAGCACTACGTAGGTATTAGACACGTGTTACAACTTGCGGGACTCGATTCCGACATACGGAGACCGAGTTATCGCCCAGTTTGCAAAACTCCCAACACTTAGGCAAAAAGCCGAAAAAGAGCCCAAAACCCGCATCGACCGTCCGAACGCCACGCAAACACACACATAGCACCGCGTAGGCATTAGACATGTGTTACAACTTGCGGGACTCGATTCTGACATACGGAGACCGAGTTATCGGCCAGTTTGCAAAACTCGTCAACACTTAGGCAAAAAGCCGAAAAAGAGCCCAAAACCCGCATCGTCCGTCCGAATGTCACGCAAACACACACATAGCACCGTGCAGGCATTGGACACGTGTTATAACTTGCGGGAATCGATTTTGACATACGGAGATCGAGTTATCGCCCAGTTTGCAAAACTCGCCAACACTTAGGGAAAAAGCCAAAAAAGAGCCAAAACCCGCATCGTCCGTCCGAACGCCACGCAAACATACACATAGCACCGTGTAGGCATTAGACACGTGTTACAACTTGCGGGACTCGATTCTGACATACGGAGACCGAGTTATCGCCCAGTTTGCAAAACTCGCCAACACTTAGGCAAAAAGCCGAAAAAGAGCCCAAAACCCGCATCGTCCGTCCGAACGCCACGCAAACACACACATAGCACCGCGTAGGCATTAGACACGTGTTACAACTTGCGGTACTCGATTCCGACATACGGAGACCGAGTTATCGCCCAGTTTGCAAAACTCGCCAACACTTAGGCAAAAAGCCGAAAAAGAGCCCAAAACCCGCATCGTCCGTCCGAATGCCACGCAAACACACATATAGCACCGCCAGGCATTAGACACGTGTTACAACTTGCGGGACTCGATTCCTACATACGGAGACCGAGTTATCGCGTTTTTGCAAAACTCGCCAACACTTAGGCAAAAAGTCAAAAAAGAGCCCAAAACCAGCATCGTCGTCTGAACGCCACGTAAACATACACATAGCACCGCGTAGGCATTAGACACGTGTTACAATTTGCGGGACTCGATTCTAACATACGGAGACCGAGTTATCGCCCAGTTTGCAAAACTCGCCAACACTTAGGCAAAAAGCCGAAAAAGAGCCCAAAACTCGCATCGTCCGTCCGAACGCCACGCAAAAACACACATAGCGCCGCGTAGGCATTAGACACGTGTTACAACTTGCGGGACTCGATTTCGACATACGGAGACGAGTTATCGCCCAGTTTGCAAAACTCGCCAACACTTAGGCAAAAAGCCAAAAAGAGCCCAAAACCCGCATCGTCCGTCCAAACGCCACGCAAACACACACATAGCACCGCGTAGGCATTAGACACGTGTTACAACTTGCGGACTCGATTCGACATACGGAGACCGAGTTATCGCCCAGTTTGCAAAACTCGCCAACACTTAGGCAAAAAGCCGAAAAAGAGCCCAAATCACGCATCGTCCGTCCGAACGCCACGCAAAAATACACATAGCACCGCGTAGGCATTAGACACGTGTTACAACTTGCGGGACTCGATTTCGACATACGGAGACTGAGTTATCGCCCAGTTTGCAAAACTCGCCAACATTAGGCAAAAAGCCGAAAAAAAAAAGAGCCAAAACCGGCATCGTCCGTCCAAACGCCACGTAAACACACATAGCACTACGTAGGCATTAGACACGTGTTACAACTTGCGGACTCGATTCTGACATACGGAGACCGAGTTATCGCCCAGTTTGCAAAACTCGCCAACACTTAGGCAAAAAGCCGAAAAAGAGCCCAAAACCGGCATCGTCCGTCCGAACGCCACGCAAACACACATAGCACCGCGTAGGCATTAGACACGTGTTACAACTTGCGGGACTCGATTCCGACATACGGAGACCGAGTTATCGCCCAGTTTGCAAAACTCGCCAACACTTAGGCAAAAAGCCGAAAAAGAGCCCAAACCCGCATCGTCCGAATGCCACGCAAACACACACATAGCACCGCGTAGGCATTAGACACGTGTTACAACTTGCGGGACTCGATTCCGACATACGGAGACCGAGTTATCGCCCAGTTTGCAAAACTCGCCAACACTTAGGCAAAAAGCCGAAAAAAGAGCCCAAAACCCGCATCGTCGTCCGAACGCCAACATAAACACACATAGCACCGCGTAGGCATTAGACACGTGTTACAACTTGCGGGACTCGATTCCGACATACGGAGACCGAGTTATCGCCCAGTTTGCAAAACTCGCCAACACTTAGGCAAAAAGCCGAAAAAGAGCCCAAAACCCGCATCGTCCGTCCGAACGCCACGCAAAAACACACATAGCACGCGTAGGCATTAGACACGTGTTACAACTTGCGGGACTCGATTCCGACATACGGAGACCGAGTTATCGCCCAGTTTGCAAAACTCGCCAACACTTTAGGAAAAAGCCCAAAAAGGCCAAAACCCGCATCGTCGTCCGAACGCCACACAAACACACACATAGCACCGCGTAGGCATTAGACACGTGTTACAACTTGCGGAGACTCGATTCCGACATACGGAGACCGAGTTATCGCCCAGTTTGCAAAACTCGCCAACACTTAGGCAAAAAGCCAAAAAAGAGCCAAAACCCGCATCGTCCGTCCGAACGCCACGCAAAAATAAGCATAGCACCGCGTAGGCATTAGACACGTGTTACAACTTGCGGGACTCGATTTCGACATACGGAGACCGAGTTATCGCCCAGTTTGCAAAACTCGCCAACACTTAGGCAAAAAGCCGAAAAAGAGCCCAAAACCGGCATCGTCCGTCCAAACGCCACGCAAACACACATAGCACCGCGTAGGCATAGACACGTGTTACAACTTGCGGGACTCGATTCTGACATACGGAGACCGAGTTATCGCCCAGTTTGCAAAACTCGCCAACACTTAGGCAAAAAGCCGAAAAAGAGCCCAAAACCCGCATCGTCCGTCCGAACGCCACGCAAACACACACATATAGCACCGCGTAGGCATTAGACATGTGTTACAACTTGCGGGACTCGATTCTGACATACGGAGACCGAGTTATCGCCAGTTTTCAAAACTCGCCACACTTAGGCAAAAAGCCGAAAAAGAGCCCAAAACCGCATCGTCCGTCCGAATGTCACGCAAACACACACATAACACCGTGTAGGCATTAGACACGTGTTATAACTTGCGGGACTCGATTTTGACATACGGAGACCGAGTTATCGCCCAGTTTGCAAAACTCGCCAACACTTAGGCAAAAAGCCAAAAAAGAGCCCAAAACCCGCATCGTCCGTCCAAATGCCACGCAAAACATACACATAGCACCGTGTAGGCATTAGACACGTGTTACAACTTGCGGGACTCGATTCTGACATACGGAGACCGAGTTATCGCCCAGTTTGCAAAACTCGCCAACACTTAGGCAAAAAGCGAAAAAGAGCCCAAAAGTCGCATCGTCCGAACGCCACGCAAACACACACATAGCACCGCGTAGGCATTAGACACGTGTTACAACTTGCGGGACTCGATTTCGACATACGGAGACCGAGTTATCGCCCAGTTTGTAAAACTCGCCAACACTTAGGCAAAAAGCCGAAAAAGAGCCCAAAACCCGCATCGTCCGTCCGAACTTACGCAAACACACACATAGCACCGTGTAGGCATTAGACACGTGTTACAACTTGCGGGACTCGATTCCGACATACGGAGCCGAGTTATCGCCCAGTTTTCAAAACTCGCCAACACTTAGGCAAAAAGCCGAAAAAGAGCCCAAACCCGCATCGTCCGTCCGAACGCCACGCAAACACACACATAGCACCGTGCAGGCATTGGACACGTGTTATAACTTGCGGGAATCGATTTTGACATACGGAGACCGAGTTATCGCCCAGTTTGCAAAACTCGCCAACACTTAGGGAAAAAAGCCAAAAGAGCCCAAAACCCGCATCGTCCGTCCGAATGCCACGCAAACATACACATAGCACCGTGTAGGCATTAGACACGTGTTACAACTTGCGGGACTCGATTCTGACATACGGAGACCGAGTTATCGCCCAGTTTGCAAAACTCGCCAACACTTAGGCAAAAAGCCGAAAAAGAGCCCAAAAGTCGTATCGTCCGAACGCCACGCAAACACACACATAGCACCGCGTAGGCATTAGACACGTGTTACAACTTGCGGGACTCGATTTCGACATACGGAGACCGAGTTATCGCCCAGTTTGTAAAACTCGCCAACACTTAGGCAAAAAGCCGAAAAAGAGCCCAAAAACCGCATCGTCCGTCCGAACTCTACGCAAACACACACATAGCACCGTGTAGGCATTAGACACGTGTTACAACTTGCGGGACTCGATTCGACATACGGAGACCGAGTTATCGCCCAGTTTGCAAAACTCGCCAACACTTAGGCAAAAAGCCAAAAAAGAGCCCAAAACCCGCATCGTCCGTCCAACGCCACGCAAACACAACATAGCACCGCGTAGGCATTAGACACGTGTTACAACTTGCGGAACTCAATTTCGACATACGGAGACCGAGTTATCGCCCAGTTTGCAAAACTCGCCAACACTTAGGCAAAAAGCCGAAAAAGAGCCCAAAACCGGCATCGTCCGTCCGAACGCCACGCAAACACACATAGCACCGCGCAGGCATTGGACACGTGTTATAACTTGCGGGACTCGATTTCGACATACGGAGACCGAGTTATCGCCCAGTTTGCAAAACTCGCCAACACTTAGGCAAAAAGCCGAAAAAGAGCCCAAAACCCGCATCGTCCGTCCGAACGCCACGCAAACACACACATAGCACGCGTAGGCATTAGACACGTGTTACAACTTGCGGGACTCGATTCGACATACGGAGACCGAGTTATCGCCCAGTTTGCAAAACTCGCCAACACTTAGGCAAAAAGCCGAAAAAAGAGCCCAAAACTCGCATCGTTCGTCCGAACGCCACGCAAACACACACATAGCACCGCGTAGGCATTAGACACGTGTTACAACTTGCGGGACTCGATTCCGACATACGGAGACCGAGTTATCGCCCAGTTTAAAACTCGCCAACACTTAGGCAAAAAGCCGAAAAAGAGCCCAAAACCGGCATCGTCCGTCCGAAACGCCACACAAACACACACATAGCACTACGTAGGCATTAGACACGTGTTACAACTTGCGGGACTCGATTCTGACATACGAAGACCGAGTTATCGCCCAGTTTGCAAAACTCGCCAACACTTAGGCAAAAAGCCGAAAAAAGAGCCCAAAACCCGCATCGTCCGCCCGAACGCCACGCAAAAATAAGCATAGCACCGCGTAGGCATTAGACACGTGTTACAACTTGCGGGACTCGATTTCGACATACGGAGACTGAGTTATCCCCAGTTTGCAAAACTCCCCAACACTTAGGCAAAAAGCCGAAAAAAAGCCCAAAACCGGCATCGTCCGTCCAAACGCCAGGTAAACACACATAGCACTACGTAGGCATTAGACACGTTTTACAACTTGCGGGACTCGATTTGACATACGGAGACCGAGTTATCGCCCAGTTTGCAAAACTCGCCAACACTTAGGCAAAAAGCCGAAAAAGAGCCCAAAACCGCATCGTCCGTCCGAACGCCACGCAAACACACACATAGCACCGCGTAGGCATTAGACATGTGTTACAACTTGCGGACTCGATTCTGACATACGGAGACCGAGTTATCGCCCAGTTTTAAAACTCGCCACACTTAGGCAAAAAGTCGAAAAAGAGCCCAAAACCGCATCGTCCGTCCGAATGCCACGCAAACACACACATAGCACCGTGTAGGCATTGGACACGTGTTATAACTTGCGGGACTCGATTTTGACATACGGAGACCGAGTTATCGCCCAGTTTGCAAAACTCGCCAACACTTAGGAAAAAAGCCAAAAAAGAGCCCAAAACCCGCATCGTCCGTCCGAAACGCCACACAAACATACACATAGCACGTGTAGGCATTAGACACGTGTTACAACTTTGCGGGACTCGATTCTGACATACGGAGACCGAGTTATCGCCCAGTTTGCAAAACTCGCCAACACTTAGGCAAAAAGCCGAAAAAGAGCCCAAAATCCGCATCGTCCCCGAACGCCACGCAAACACACACATAGCACCGCGTAGGCATTAGACATGTGTTACAACTTGCGGGACTCGATTTCGACATACGGAGACCGAGTTATCGCCCAGTTTGTAAAACTCGCCAACACTTAGGCAAAAAGCCGAAAAAGAGCCCAAAACCCGCATCGTCCGTCCGAACTCCACGCAAACACACACATAGCACCGCGTAGCATTAGACACGTGTTACAACTTGCGGGACTCGATTCCGACATACGGAGACCGAGTTATCGCCCAGTTTGCAAAACTCGCCAACACTTAGGCAAAAAGCCAAAAAGAGTTCCCAAAACCCGCATCGTCCGTCCAAACGCCACGAAAAACACACACATAGCACCGCGTAGGCATTAGACACGTGTTACAACTTGCGGGACTCGATTCGACATACGGAGACCGAGTTATCGCCCAGTTTGCAAAACTCGCCAACACTTAGGCAAAAAGCCGAAAAAGAGCCCAAAAACCGCATCGTCCGTCCGAACGCCACGCAAACACACTCATAGCACCGCGAGGCATTAGACACGTGTTACAACTTGCGGGAACGATTTCGACATACGGAGACCGAGTTATCGCCCAGTTTTAAAACTCGCCAACACTTAGGCAAAAAGCAAAAAAAGCCCAAAACCCGCATCGTCCGTCCGAATGCCACGCAAAAAAACACATATAGCACCGCGTAGGCATTAGACACGTGTTACAACTTGCGGACTCGATTCGACATACGGAGACCGAGTTATCGCCCAGTTTGCAAAACTCGCCAACACTTAGGCAAAAAGCGAAAAAAGAGCCCAAAACCCGCATCGTTCGTCCGAACGCCACGCAAAAACACACATATAGCACCGCGTAGGCATTAGACACGTGTTACAACTTGCGGGACTCGATTCCGACATACGGAGACCGAGTTATCGCCCAGTTTGCAAAACTCGCCAACACTTAGGCAAAAGCCGAAAAAAGAGCCAAACCGGCATCGTCCGTCCAAACGCCACGCAAACACACACATAGCACTACGTAGGCATTAGACACGTGTTACAACTTGCGGGACTCGATTCCGACATACGAAGACCGAGTTATCGCCCAGTTTGCAAAACTCGCCAACACTTAGGCAAAAAGCCAAAAAAGAGCCCAAAACCCGCATCGTCCGTCCGAACGCCACGCAAA